>JAOXYD010235277.1:0-31203 GCA_028565735.1 Pinacopodium congolense | reverse complement strand
CTTTTTGTGATGCCGACTGGGCCTCCTGTCCTGATTCTAGACGGTCTCTTTCTAGGTTTTGCATTTTTCTGGGTGGTTCCTTGATTTCTTGGAAGACCAAGAAACAGTCTACTGTTTCTCGATCCTCTACAGAAGCTGAGTATAGAAGTATGGCTTCGACTATATGCAAGTTGCTTTAGATTGCTTATATTCTTCACGATCTACAGATTTCTTGTTTCACTCCTGTTCCCTTATGGTGTGACAACTAAGCTGCCATTCACATCACCAAAAATCCTGTTTTCCATGAGCATACCAAGCACTTTGACATCGATTATCATTTGGTGCGTGATCAATACAAGCTTGGGTTTATAATTCCGCGTTTTCGGCCATCTCGAGATCAAGTTGCTGATCTGTTTACCAAGGCTGTCTCTGCTCCAATTTTTTCTTCCCTTTTGTCCAAGTTGGGCTTGGTTGATGTTCACCAAGCTCCACCATGAGGGGGGGATGTAAAGTGTTATGTTTTTACTTGTTTTTACTTATTGCTGTAACTGTAACTGCTATAATTACTTAATGTTGTAACTTTTGTGTTTTTTACTGCAGGTTAAGATTAGTTGTTTAGTTAATCATATTGGTTAACTTAATTAATCTGCCTTATTGTACAACAGTATATATTGTACAGAACAATTATTTTGCTTAATGAGAAGAACTCTCTCAATTTATTACTTTGTTGCTTCTCTACTGTTCTCTGCACACTAACATCTTTGGGCTTGAAAGCTAATAACATTGGTGATAACTTTTAAAATTGCAAGAATTATGAATATGGAAATCAAAGCAGCAAAATGAATGAAAAGACGGTTGGAACCTAAACTAAACCTGTACAGAATAGAAATAATACAAGCTTTATAGAACAGAAATAATACAAGTTATCTAGACAGAAATAATACAAGTTATTTAGACATATTCTACAAACATCATGTAATAATGTTATTAGTTGCCATGTGATTTTGAATTCTCGGCACCGGCATACTACAAATTCTGTAATACATTGTCCCCAGGAAACATCAAGTTTATGTTAAGTGAAGCCTAGAAAGTTTGAGTAAAGACATCATAATGGCAATACCAACTCAATTGAGTAGGAAAGCAACATCTTCATCAAACACCATGTAAGTTCTTTATCCAAAGATCCGTTGAGCATCACATGGAGAAGTGTTAACTCTTTGTGTTTGTTACATTTAAAAGGATAGAATCAGACAGAGCTCGATTATTTGTCTGACAATATCAATAGGCCAATCAGGGAATCAGTTTTTAGAAGAAAAAAAAATCTTGCATGTGCGCCACCAGAAAAGAAGGGACCATGGTGATACTGAATTATACTATAAATAGATAGATACTCTGAAGGGTCCGATTTTGTTGTTTTCCATTTGCTGGTAGTGGCCAAGTAATTCCTAGATCACATACACTCACGGGCACGTCAAATATGAAGCTCTGTTGGTTCCTGCGAACGTGAGTTTGGTTCAAACAGCATCGGTTTTAGCGTCTTATGAAACAATGATTTATGCACTTGATGGGTTTGCAGAACTTGGGCTATCAGAGTTCCTTTATGTCGTCGCTGGCTCCTATACCACAGAAGCCTCGTTTACTAATAAAGCTATGACCATTGAGGCGTAAAAAGAAAATAAACCTTAAGTAATTTTATTTAATTTTAAAATATTTATATTACTTTTAATTATTTTAAAAAGTTTTTTTAAATTTAGAAAACTAAAAAGAAATTTAATAAAATGGATCTGTTAAAAATAATAAAAGATATTTCTTAAAAAAATTTACCATTATTAAAAATGTGAAAAATTATAAAAGATATTTATACTATTTTAACCTTAAATAGTTTAATTACAATAAAAGACATTGTTAAGTAAAAGGATACGATATTTTGAATTCTTTAACTTAAGCTTGATATTTATTTTTTAATTAGTCTTTAAATTTTACTAATCACTTCATATTAAGATTAAGACTTTTGTTAACATTATTAAAGAAAATCTTAAATGACATCCAAGTTACATATACATTTTATTTAAGAATTGTATGTCTAATTTGAATTTTGTTAATGTCACGTAATATTTTTTGTTAAAATATTAGTAAAAGTCATAATGCAGAAGTCTTATTTAAATTTAACAATTAAATTAGAAAATTTTGACAGTAGAAAATTGAAAAAAAATATTTATACTATGAAATAAATAATTTTTTTATACTTTTAATTGACTACCGACCTAAATCTTACTAATTAACAAGAAACTATAAAAATATATAAAGTAATTTATAGGTACTTATTTTTTTCCTAATACTCATTTTGTCGATTTCATAAATTTAAGCAATACTTTATTTTTGCACAAATCTTGCCAAATATAATATATTTTATTATTATAAAAGAGTTATGTTTAGCCTTAAAATTAAAGCTTAAATCTTTGACAAAGAAAACAACTTACAAGGTACATGACAAAATTAGAGCCTTGAATTGTACAAGAATGCCACAAATGCACAAAATTTTGGTCTTGATGTTGAAGGGGAACATTCTTCAATTCCTTATGGTCCAAATTTTAAATTTATTAATATTATTTTTACATAATAATAATTAAATACTTTAATTGTCTTTATAAATATTATGTAAAAATATTCATTTATAAGATGAATCTATATTAAAAATTTTAAAATAAGTTATTAATCTAACCTTTTCACTTTTTTTTAAGTTAAGTGACCAAGCTTTGAAAATTTTTCAATTGAGTGATTAACGTTTAAAAAATCAACTGAAAGAGGTAAAAATGTTGGAGTGGACTGGGTCGGGTTAGTCGGGTCAGGTCGAATCTGTCACCAAAGACTAATGATGTCAACATTTTTCTCTCAAGTGGTTAATTTTGCAAACATTAATCACTCAATTGAAATTTTTAAAAGGTTGATCACTTAACTGAAAAAAAAATTATAAAGATTGATCACTTTTTTACTATTAACCCTTTTATATATATGGTTGTTGATAGATTTTATAAGATGGCACATTTCATTTCATAAAATTGATGATGCATCATATATTTTTTATATGTGTTTCAATGAGATTGTAAGATTGTATGGATGCCTCGAAGTATTATTTCTGATCATGAATCTAAGTTTCTAAATTGTTTTTATAAAACTTTGTGAAATAAATTAGGAACAAAGCTTTTTTTTTCTACTAAATGTCATCCTCAAATGGATGGAAAAACTAAAATATTCAATAGGAGTTTATCTACTTTTTTGCATGCTGTAATTCAAAAGAACTTGAAAACTTATGAAGAGTCTTGCCACATATTAAGTTTTTTTATAGCAAATGTGTTCATAGTGCAACTAAAACTTCACTCTTCAAAATTATGTATGGTTTTAATCCACAAAATCATTTGGATTTATCACCTTTACTTGTTGATGAGATTGTAAATTTAGATGGTCAAAAGAAGGAAAAAAATTTCATGAAAATTCATGAGAAAGTAAGGCAAAATATTGAAAGGTAGACTAAGTAATATGTTAATCAAACTAATAAACAATATAAACAAGCTATTTATGAGCCCGGTGATTAGGTTTGGATGCATATGTGCAAGGAAAGATTTCCAGTTCAAAGGAGATCTAAATTGCATCCAAGGGGAAATATTTCTTTTGAAGTGATTGCAAGAATGAACGATAATGTCTATAAGCTAGATCTACCTAGTGAGCATAGTATACATGCTACTTTTAACATTGTTGATTTATCTCCCTTTGATATGGGTGGTAATTGGAGGATGAATCCTTTTAAGGAGAGAGGGAATGATGAGAAGCCATAAGGCATTAAAATTACAACACCAAATTCTAATTTAATGAGTATTAATGGAGGTCCAATCACAAAGGCAAGTGTTAAGAAGGTTAAAGAAGCTCGAAAAAGATTCATCAGAAGCATGTGGAATAAAAGTACAATTTCTTATAAAGAATTAAGTCAATCCTCAAATTCCAGTCTAATTAACATAATTTAACAACGGGGTTGAAAATTGTTTTACTTTAACAATGCAAAAAAAGAAAAGAAGCAATATCTCAAGTTTATCGAAACTATAAAGTTTTTTAGGGCACTTTTATCTTTCCAATGAATCAAAAATTAAGTCATTTAGAGCTTTGTAGCTTAAGTTATAGCTCTTAAAATTTGACCATTTGACAAAGATGCAAGAATGACGTATTGGTAACTGTAATTGTTTGACTTTTTTTTCCTATTTTGGGAGGGATTTTGACCAATTATAAGTATATCCATTTTCTCTTATTACTTTGCATATAAATATCTGCCTTTGGGTTTGTGTTATACTCTAGTTACTTTTCCACTTTGCATTATTATTATTTTCTATGATATGATTAAGACTTCTATCGAAATATTTTATGAATGACTTATTTGTCTTTGGTGCTTCATTTGATGGATGCTTAGATAATTTATAGAAGGTATTAAAAAGATATGAGGTGAAAATTTTACTTTTGAATTAGGAGAAATCTAATTCCATAGATAAAGAATGTAATGTTTTAGGACACAAGATATCTAACAATAACATTAAAGAAGATCTAATTAAGATTAAGTCTATTACAAAACCACCCCCACCTAATTTGTTAAAGTCTAATAAAATATCGATAAAATTCAGCATGCCTCAGAAAACTTGTAATTACTTGTAACTAAATTTCTTGAAAAAGATATTACCTTTAACTTTGATGTAAATGTATGAAATATTTTCAATTATTAAATGAAAAAATTGTAAGTAAACATATACTTGTTTCTCCTTATTAATCTATTATGTTTGAGTTAATGTGTTACGTAAGTAAATTTGTAGTGGGAGCTACTAAGGTAAGGAAAAGATAAGATTTTCCATTTTATTTATTATGCAATTAGAGTCTTAAATAAAATTTAATGGAATTAAAAAGAAAATGTTAGTAGTGGTATTTTCTTTTGGTAAATTTAAATCATGCTTGACCTTATCTTAAATAGTAGTCTATACAGACCATGGACTCTTAATTATTTAATGACTAAATAAGATGTAAAACTAAGGATGATTCAATGGGTTTTATTAACTTAGGAATTTGATATTGAGATAAAAGATTAAAAAAAAGGAGAAAAATTTTTGTAACTAACTATTTGTCAAGACTCGATGAGGAAGTAATGGAGAAGGGATTAGAAAAGGACAATATGGAGCTATTTCTAGAAGAACTTTTGATGACAGTGTTAGCTATCGCTTGGTATGAGAATTTTGTTAATTACTTAACTAGTAATATCCTTCCTTTAATCTTAGTTATCAATAAGAAAAAATAAATTTTTATCTAATGTAAAGTGTTATCTTTTATATGATTATTTTCTGTATAAGATCCGTGTGAATGGAATTGTGAGAAAATGCGTACCTAATGAGGTAATGCCCTATATTTTGCATTATTATCATTCCAAAAAAGTAGGGTGGACATTGTAAGTTAACTAGAATTACATATAAGGTCTTGGAATATGGTTTTTATGAACCTGCCTTATTTAGATACCCATACAATTTTGTAAAGTCTTATGATAAATATCAAAGGGATGGTAATATTTCTAGGAGATAAGATATACCATTAACTAATATAATCGTGTGTAAAGTTTTTTATGTTTGGGTTATTGACCTTATAAGACTATTTCCTAAGTCATATTCTAATCATTATATTTTAGTAACGGTAGATTATGTTAGTAAATAAGTTGAAGCCGAAACATTAAAGCTTTAGTTAATTTTTTAAAGAAAAATATTTTTACTCGTTTTGGGATAACTAGGGCTATATAAGTGATAGGTTTCGTATTGTTGTAATAAATATTTTGGCAGTTTATTAGCTAAGTATAATATTACCCATAAAGTTATTGCACCCTATTATCATCAAACTAATGGTCAAATTGAGGTACTAATAGAGAGAGAAAGAAAATCTTCAAAAAGATTGTAGTTCTTCTAGGCAAGATTAGACATTAAAACTAGGTGACGAACTTTGGGCATGTAGAATTAATTTTAAGACTCTCATAGGTATGTCATCCTTAAACATAGTATGTGGTAAAGCTTGTCATTTACAAGTGAAAGTAGAGTATAAGGCTTACTGGGCTACTAAATTTTTTAATTTGATTTGCAACATACAGGTGAAAGAGGCTTATGTAGCTTAATGAGTTAGATGAGTTTAATGCATATTAAAACTCAAAACTTTATAAGGGGTGAGTGAAGTGAAGGCCTGACGAGCAACTCTTACATTGAGATTTTAAAGTAGGGGATAAGGTGTTACTTTATAATTCTAGGTTATGACTCTTTTTCAAGAAATTGAAATCTCAGTGGTATGATTCATTTGACATATCCCAAGTATACCTATTTGTAATCTTAGAGATAAAAGAATGATAATAATGAATGTTTCAAAGTAAACGGACAACAAGCACATTTATATATGCCAAGGATGGTGGAGGAAGTTGGTGAAAAAATCTCCCTACAAGATTCTTAGATTACTTTTCTTATTTTGTTTTTTATTTAATTTTTTATAGCATCGTAGGATTTTTTATTGCGTTTTCAATTAGTTTGCAATTTTCCATTATTTTATTTACTTCACTATTTTCCAATCATTTTATCTTCCATTTTTATAGTTAGCAAGGATGGCTACAAAGTGCAATTGAATTTCAATGTCAAGGGGAGTTTTATGTTCTATTCTTTCTACTTCAGTGGTTCTTATTTATATTATATGAATATTAGGGATAATGTTCAATTTATGTGTAGTGGAAGAATGAAGGAAATACGTAATTTTATTAGATATAAACTATATTGTGAGTCTTTTTAGTAGCTATTTCAAATGGCTCATTTTTGACTTATTCTAATGGTTAGTTAATTATTAATTAGTATGCCTTGTTATGGTAATACAACTAGTATAGTTGATATTAAATAATTTTAATTTAATTATGGCTTTTCATAATTATGGTTTTAGATTTGATTCTTGTTATATAATGCCAAGTTTACAATGAAGCTTTATATAGATCTTTATGTGAACTTAAACTAGGGTGCTTAAATTAAGTGAATTACATTAAACTCTATAAAAATATATTAAAGTAAGTTACGTGGTTGTCAATTGAGAAAAAAAGCCAAAAGTATAAAAATTTAAGTTGTGTGTAATAAAATACACTTATTGCGACAATGGAGCATTAAATATACTTGTCTAAAATAATGGTTAATTAATGAGTGTCATAGAGGCATGATGGAATATTAATGCACATGTTACTTAACCTATTCTTTAAAGGGTTTGTATGTTGTCCATATAGAGTTTTTGAGATTTAGTATTATAGTATGGGAAAACTTTGCTATATGTATGATCATATGCGGTAATTCATAAGTAAACTTGAATTAGATGGTGCTATCTACCTCTAATTGCATAAACTTAAATTAGATGGTGCTAGCTATGTCTAATTGCATTGACTTTTGTTAAGGTACCTAATTAACCTTTTAATGTCTTTGTAATAATTCTTTATAAGTATTTGATTAAGTTTCTTAAGGACAAGCAATAATTTAAGTATGAAGGAATTATTAGAAGGTAAAATAGATAATTTCTAAGGCATATAATTTAGTATTTTTACCTATTAAAAGCTTGTATTATTGCTACTTATTAATTCTTTTTGCTAAGTTTCAAATTTTGGATCCAAGTACACAAAAGGTGTTTCTAGGTGAAACTAGATAAAAGCACAACAGTAGGTTAAAACGACGACATTGTGCTCATATAAGGCCATCATTAGTCACCTTGCAAATAGAAGCACCCTTGTTTCTTACCTCACAGACAAAAGGTAAGTAATGAACCTGAATGGCATCATTGTACTTGCTTTATATTGCTATTTATATCTAGAATGAAGTTAGAGAATTAATAGTGGGTTAAAGTGATGTCATTATTTGCTATGTGTAATCATCGTTATGGTTTAGAAATCTAAAGCATAATTGAAACCTAAGTGGGGAAAAGATACTAATTTATCCTCTTTTATGTGTTTTAGGTCTTAAAAACCCAAGTAGCAACCTAAAAGCTATATAAAAGAAGCTAAAAAAGGCAAAACAAAAGAGAAAAAAAAGGGAGTTTGGTATTCTACATTAGGTTTTAGTTTTCTTTCAGTCTTTCTATCATTATATTAGCGATTTAAGACCCATTAATTCTATAAAGTGAAGAGAAGTGCAAGGAATCAATCAGGATAAATAATATTTTTTTTGTATTTCCTTTTACTCTTCTTATTCATTTGAAATAACTGTAATTTATATATTTCAATTGATAAATATGTGTTTTTTTATTGTATCTTTGTGGTCATTATTGAATATATGCACATAAATTGTCTTAGCTAAGATTAGGAAAGCAAATAGGTTATGATTGACTAGTTGAATGATTTTTACCTAATTAAGTATTTAAATGATCTACCTTAGACTAATTTCCTAAGTTCGATTAATAGGTAATTAAAGGATCCATAACCATTAGCTTTTGATTATTGAAAAGTTAATTAGGTGCTTGTTTGAATGAGCTTTTTAGAAGTCAATAAGCACTTTTTCCACTACAAAAGCCTTTTTGTTAAAAATAGGTGTTTGGCTGTAAAATTAAAAAGTACTTCTTTAACAGAGATGACTTTTTTTTCAACCAAAATATAGCTTTTTAAGAAGCTTAAATTTGGAGCTTCTCAAAAAAGTCTATGAAATGGCTTTTTCAAGTAGATGTTTCAAAGTAATTAATGACAATTAATAAGCCTATTTTTTAGTCCCTTTTGCCCTTATATTTTTAACATAATGCCCGTAATACCCCCATATCCATATATCTCCATAATAAATTATGCATTTAACATAATGATACGTAAGATCATATTGCAAATCTTCTTGCATTACAATAAAATGCATAATTTATTATGTATTTAACTATTTACTCAACTTGAATATTTATTTTGAGATTTATATTTATATAATATTATTTAGCTATTTTTATATGTTTAATATTTAGGTTTATATTAATTTTACTTATGTTATAAAACATTTAATTAGATATATTTTTATTTTTGTTTCATATGATTTAAATTTATATAATAATTAATATATTGTGCTTTTCATATTGTTTAATATACTTTAAATATTTTTTATATACATAAATATTTTTTATTACAAAATAAAATATAGTTAAAATCAAAAGTATTTTTTATTTCCATATTGCCAAACAATCTATTCTATGAACCTCTTTTTAAAAAGCTTTTTTTTAAATAACAGCCAAACAATTAACTGTTTTCTCAGAAAAACTCTTCTAAAAAAAGATCTATAGAAAAAAGTTCTACTAACAAAAATTTTACTGGTATAAGCCCATCCAAACAGGCACTAGATAACATAATTGAATCTAGAAGTAGACCAAGTTCTATGATGATTTTAAGGATTCTTAAATCTGAAGACCTTAGATTTAAATTTCTTAAATTTTATATTTTTATTCTAATTTATTTATGAACCAAGTACATGGATCGAATTCGAAAGAGAAATTGTATTTTTATGACTATTAACAATGTTTTATTTAAGTGAAGTATACTTTAAATTTATCTAACATTTAAATCCTTATTAACTCATTGAAATCTTGATCGAATATTAGTGTAAGTGCTTTATTTATTTCTTTATATTTGGATCAATATAACATCTTGAAATTTCCTGGATAATTAAATATCAAATGACTTATTACTTACAATTAGGTCTATGAGAAAATTATACCCAACACTCACCACTTATTTTATTTGATAAGATATACTTGTCTTTAGTTGGTTTTATCTTAGATAAATAGAGTTATATTAGATTAGGTGTGAACCACAGCAAATAATTTAAAGATAAAAAAGACACTCTTAATATCAATATCAAAATATAGTGATTATCTTACTTGTAAAAAACAAAATTTAGTGATCATTTTGTTTGTAAAGAGAATTGCTGACGTACTGATTGATAATGTAACATCTCCTATAGGTCACTGATATGGAAGTATCTTCAATTTGCATGGCTGGCAATCAGACGAAGGGCAGCTTCAACCTATAAAACTATTACATGAAAAATTTTAAATAATGGGTTTTAGTACACTTAGTTGGTTAGGAACACATAAACCAAACTTTGATAACATGTAGAAATATTAAACAAAAATAATGCTGCAAATTTTTGCTGATGAACCAAAAGGTTAAAACTTAAAGGATATAGAGAAGACTGTGGGGACACTGACTTTTGTAGGGAAATCAAATCGGGTTAGTCACCATTTCCTTGTATCACTAGCTATTGTAGGATAATAATTATTCTTAAAACCGTAATAAGTTAGCATTATGCTGTAAAGTAGCTTGCGGAAATTGACTTCCATTACAAGTGTAATAGTTATTTCTATGCTGGGACTGACTACTTCATCATTATTTCATGACCGGTTATAACCAGTTTCTGTATAGTAATATTATTTATATTATTATTATTATTATTATTATTATTATTATTATTATATTTTATTACTATTATTATTGCAGTCATATAGTTATTTCCAAGCCTATTTTGCTGCGTTGTCAGAAACTGATTCGAAAGTAGCAACTGCCAGACGAACTTAGCTTGAAGGAGTCCAACTAATCACATTCGGAAATATAGAAAATTAAAGTAGCCATAAGATGATATCCTTGGACGTACACTTGGTGAGAAGTTGAACTACCAGTGAACAATATTTCTTACCAACCAACACCTGGTCTCTTATCATTTTCCACTTCCCAGATCTATAAAAGCCCAGCACAAGTAGGAACAGCATACACCAATCACAAGAAACACTAATATCATTCACCAGTATTTCACCAAATTGTTATCCTCTCCTCCATCTATTACTGGAATCTATGGCTAATCTTCGCTTCTTATCCTTAATCTTACCCCTTCTACTCCTCAACCTGTCATTGATGAGCTCACGTGCTGTCCGAGTGAACACCCACAATCTTCTCGAAGCTACATTGCCACAGATACCTGAGCTTCCAAAGCCTGAGATACCAGCAATTCCTAAAGTTGAAATACCTGAAACATTGCCTAAACCTGAACTCCCGACTTTACCAATACCGGAGCTGCCAGAACTTCCAAAGCCAGAAGTTCCAACTTTGCCAAAGCCCGAGTTACCGGAAATTCCAAAACATGAAGTTCCAACTTTACCGAAACCTGAGCTGCCAGAACTTCCAAAACTAGAAGTTCCAACTTTGACAAAGCCCGAGTTACCAGAAATTCCAAAACCTGAAGTCCCAACTTTACCAAAACCTGAGTTGCCAGAAATCCCCAAGTTGCCTGAATTACTCAAGCCCACACTCCCGTCAATACCAGGGCTTCCAATTCCCAAGGACGTCATCAACCCAGCTCAGGCGACATCTAACCAACCTTAAGTAACTATACTTATGACATTAAGGACTAATTCTTGCCCTTACGTCGCTAGCTGAATTTTCTGTTATTTGTTAATCATTTTATAGATTATGGTGTTTGACTTCGGTTTGAGAGTTTCTCCTTGAGTGTTTGATTTGATGTACTGTTCCTACCACCAAATGTATTACTTTATCATGAAATGTTGTTTTACATAAAATATAGCTCATCTTCGTCGAAAGTGAAGTTACGATGATGAATACGATAATTTACATTTAAATGAAATAGAAGGTAAGCACATCATCAAATTAACTTAAATCTAAACTTACACTAAAAAATCTAAATGATTGTCACATATTAAGCAAGTTATATTTAAATTAGATTATAATCTTTCTTTAAATTATAATTTCTAAAAAGAAAGTTTACAAATAGCCTAGTATGGAATTAAAGTAAATTATATTAAATTTTCTCTTAACTTAATCATATCTTTCTATCTCAGAATTTCAACTCTTTCATTCCTTAAATTATAATATATTCCTCGTAAAAAACTTTTATTATCACCATAATTATATATTGACATTTCAGCATAATCAAATTTCTAAATTTTAACTAGGCTACGTCAATGTAGTCAATAAATATTTATTTGTTAAAACTCCAAAGATATGTTGACAATTAGATCCTTAACTTCAATTTCACTATTATTTACAACAGAATAATTAATTATTTTTATATAATTAATTCAATTTAAGATCATGGAGAAAATTAAAGCCTTGTTTAATTGGGTTTTTGTTTTTGATTTTCGTTTCTTAATTTTTTAAATACAAAAATAGAAAAAAAAACACAAAAATCCGGAAAAAAACACACTAATACAATACAGAAATGAAAAAAAACAGTACAGAAATAAAAAAATTCAAAAACTAATATAAAAATTATTACAAAAAACTACAACCAGCAACCCAACTAAACATAACTAATATGAATGCAGTCCAAAAATAAGGGAATCCTGATCTTACAAGTTAGAGAATTTGTTGACAAGAACAGCAAAGAAACAGTAAAACTCAGTTATGAATACACCTAATAAATGGGATTTTCGGAGGAAGTAAAGAGCCATATGATACTAGTGAAAATAGAAGTATTTGTTTTATTGAAATTAGTTTGAAAATAGTACATAAACCAGTTTGAACTATTTAGGATTTTAACTTTTTAGATCTTGAAAATCTTGATTTATTATAAATTCAGCTTATCATAGGTTTCGTGTTATTCCTATTAACAAGATACATAAAATGCTAGAATTTTTAATGAATAGAAGTTCTTATTCATTATAATCTTGTTATTAATATGTAATTGAAGTACGGAAAATACATATTACATATGAAACGATGATAAATAACAGTAATATACAGTAGTTAGTTGAAAGAAATATCATAAATAATTTTTAAAAATCATATTTTAAGTGGATGAAAATTTGTAAAACATAAAGAAAAAGGAATTTCACTTTTAATTTAATATTATAATTCAAAACATTATTCTCCGGTGTCCTATTTTTCTATCTTTTGAAATGTGGTTGCTGTACTTTTGATTTAAACTTTATTATCACAAAGTCTCAAAGAGTGTTTAATAGTTAAAAAAGACAATAACATTTACAAAAGAAGACTAAGACTCTCAAAAATAAAATATAAAAATTTCAATTGAAATAAATTAATCATTATGAAATATATAAATTTTAATTTTAATTTTTTTTAACAATATGTAAATGTTTACAAGTAGTTATCAACTTCTAAAAAAAGAAACATTGCTTTAATTAGATTAAATGTAGATAATAAAAATCTTAAATTATAAGAAAGATACTAATTTGTATATTGATTAGTTTAGAGGTACAATATCTTTAAGAAGAAGTATTATTCTTATATATGGTGAATATAAATTATTAACATGAGAATATATTGGCGTAAGGGTGTGCCAAAAAATTAAATGAATAAAATGTACAATTTACTTATAATGTTTGAAATTATGATTTTTTTTCCTTAACTAGAAACTTATTGAATATCATATCTTAATTTCTTGTTTCTAGATACAAGTTCTTTTTTCATTAGTCAAATAATAAAATTTGAAAAAAAGAATTAGAATACAAAGCATGAAATAAGTTTGAATAAGAAGCCCTATCATAATATTTTGGTCATCACTAGATTCCTCCATAATTTTTTACAAGATACTTAGCACATATCTTCTACTCTAAACTAATTACCAGCCACTCAAATAGAAGGATAGGCAATCCAACTGTGCCCAGCGAACATTTTTGTTCAATACTTGTTATTAAAAGGCTGAGAACCTGAATATCTCATATACCTAAATACTAACCGCCCAAGAAGTTTCATCAAACTCACTAGATACCTGGCTTCATAGCTCGATTGTACAGAATTGATATGCTATTTTATTTTTTAATAATCTTTCTTGAAAGCTGGCCTAGCTTCCCAATCCCAATGCGTAATTTGAGAAACAATAATGATCTCCAAGCATCTTTAAAAGGCGACCTTTTTTTTATATGTGAACGTATGCGTACGTAGGCCCAAAAAAGTCTTTTATTGAAAGAGTCAAATGATCTTCAGCAACTTAATTAAAAGGGACATTATCAAAAAAAAAAGATCAGCTAATTATTCCCTCCCTTCCATTGTAATATATATATATATATACATATATATGTTTAAACAACAAAAATTATCTTAATTAATCTAGATTTTATTTTTAACATTTTACTATATTAAATTTTGGTTTGTATCAAATCTAATTTAAGGTTAATTTCGGTTAAATTTTAACTAAGTTCGCTTTGTAGATAGACAGGATTAGTGGGAAGAGATTCACTGATAATGGTTAGGGGTCTCCGTACTCACTTTCATCCCTAATAATAACGTAGCAATTAAGAACACTTATGGCTTTGATAATAGAAAAGAAAAAGAACAACTAACATAACATTATATTTAAATCTAATTTAAAATCAATTAAATCTAATGTTCGTTAGGATTTTTCTTGAAATAGACGTATTCATTATCATATAGATATATACATTGTTATGACATTTTTGAAGAGACGTGGGCCTTTAATCACAAATTTGAAAAGTTTTGAAGACTGAAGAACAATTCACCTTGAGATACTTTTGTTGGTTCTTATGTGGCACCTTAAGGGAGAGGGTTAATTAAATGATATTAAAATTTTCTAAATCTTTCTAAATATTTTATATTTAATTGAAAGTTTTCTCTTAATTTAATTGTGGAAGCTAAACTATATAATTAATCAAAATACTTGCATTTGAAAAATATATGTGGAATTATAAATAATTTAATAATAAATTAAAAAGTGGAAGTTCAAAAAATAAAATAAACAATATTTAAATAAATTAAATTAGAAAATTAAAAGAGATAGGGAAAGATGATAAAAGCTTAATTTATAATTGTTCGGTGTCAACTTCACTTCTATGTTCACTTCTCAACACCTTATTAGGAATTTCACTATTAATCCTTAAATGTACAAATGACTTCCTTTTTTCATGAGTTCTAAAATAACCTTTACAATTATTCACTTTTTTCATAGGTATAAGTGTAATCCTTATAAACACTCACTTTTTCTACATATGCAAGTGTAATCATTTATAATTTCACTCTCTCAATTATACCAACCCATAAAATACCCTTTAAAATATGTCACTTTTGACTAACTTAAGTTTTTAAAGTGATTCATAAATATATAAAAGAATAAATGCAACAATCTAAATAAAAAAATAAATAATGCTAAATAATACTTCTCTTTGTGTTTTCCACATAGTTGTTTCACTACACACTTAATAGATACTTTACACACACTCTAACACATATATTTATAGGTAAAATTCTATCAACCAGTTGTTTAAAGTCATTATTACACATTAATTATCCATTAATTTTCTTTTACCATTAAAAAGTAGTCATTTTTTTCTTATTATACACCACTATTGGTTAACCAATAGTCAATTGATGTACACCACTAGTCGACCAATTTATGTTAAAGCATCATCAAATAGTCATTGGTCATCCAGCCTAATGTCTAGACTAGTTTTTAACACTTCAAATCATAATCAAACACATTCAAATATATCCAAAACAATTCCTAACATATCCAAACATTTGTTAACACTTTCTTTTCAACCTTTGACACATCCTAATATATTTTCAAACACTTCTCGGTATAACTTTTAACACATTCAACTATTCTAATACATTCACATAACGTAGCTTATTTTTCACATAAGTATTAACACATACATATACATTCACTCAACCTCTCTTTAATGCTCATCCTAACATTTTCTAATACTTTGGGCATATTTAGTTGGGTTGTTAGTTGTGATTTTTGGTTGTGACTTTGTGTTTTTGTATTAGTTTTTATTTGTTTTTTGTTTCTGTGCTATTTTTTTCAATTCTTCTATTGTATTAGTGTGATGTTTTTTGGGTTTATGTACTGTTTTTTTTATTTTTGTATTTAAAAAATAAGAAATGAAAACCTAAAATGAAAACACAACTAAACAAGGCATTTATTTCACACATACTTTATCATATACACATATTACGCTACTTCCCCAAAATCATTTTAGTATATCAAAAGAAATTTTAAAAACCATTCACATATAATTTATCTTGATTATGCATCTCATATGAAAATCACTAATCATAAACCTAAGGTGCATGATGTGGATCCTTCAACACTATGAAAAGACCAAGATAGTGTTACATCAAAACTTATAATAATTGATCTATTAAAAATTTATCTTAATTTTCATCTTGAGCCTTTTTTCTTTAATCTTTATAAGCTCTATTTTATATTTCAAAGCTCTAAAATGCATCTTCATTAACACCTTATATCTTCTAACACACACTTCATCTTTAAACCTACCTTTTTCACACATTAGACATAATAACATATTAGTATTAACATTTCTCCATCATCAAAATTAAGTAAAATCATCCTTAATTCAACAATCTCACGTTTATTTATGATAAAAAAAACTATGCTGCTTCCCCTTAAATTAATATCACACAAATTCTACCTCTTTTGAAATCATCAAAAAGTTAATTTTCTCAAAAAAATATATTATTCCAATACTAATCAACCATTCTTAATCCCACTTATTAACTTTCATGGATTTATATCATTAAAATAAAAATCATAACTCAAATACTCAATAATGGACCAATATCTTTAATGCTTAATACCAAATCATAAACACCCTCAAAACCTCAAGGCATTAACATTAGAAAAAATTCAAACTTAGCATCACATATCTAAAACTCATTTTGGAACCACAAAATTTAGACAAATAACATCTTGGTCCCAATACCACTTAAAGATTTCAAAAGAGACATCTCTTTTATACAATACCAAAAGCAATGAAACAACCATATTTAAAATATAACAATACCACAATAATATCATAAATACATATCTAAACTTATCCAAATTTCAACATTATCAAAATATGCTAACTCCTTCTAAATTAATCATAACGTAGCAACAAACTCAAATTTTACACAATTGAAATTATACAACCAATTACAAACTCAATTCCATTACAACTCCCCCTATGTTGATTAAAAACCATGACAATTCTCCTTAAGTTGACTAAAAATCGTTACTCCCTCTAAACTTATACATTACGTGCATTAAGGTTTAAACTCCCCCGAAGTAAGACTTAATATCACATCTAAACTCTCCTTTGATAAAACACTTTAGTATCACATACAACTTTTATCTTTTTAAAAAGTAACACAATGTAATAATAACCCAACAATCAAATCATAAGTAACTCAAAAATCAAATTTGATATCAAAACTTTACACTTATGTTCCCCCTAAATTTTTGCCTCACAAAATAAATACTTATTAAAACTTTACATTAATTCACCGATTATGTAAGTTTCTTTTTTAAAACAAATTCAAAACCATTAGGTATATCAAATTTCCATTAAAAGCAATTTAAAACACATTTTCTTTCAATCTTAGAAAAAATTCCAAACTTATATGAATCATCCAAACTTTTAATGCCATGTTCAAATTTATAAACATAAAAAATAACTTATCCAATATTTACAATTCAAATCTCATCTATCAAAATATCATCATAACTTAAAGAATTTATCAAGAAGAAGTCATCAATACAAAATACATCAAATATCGTATACATAATCAAGGATACAAATGTCTAGTTTCAAACAACTAAACGCATTATGAAACTCCTTAAATCTTTTCATAAAGCCAAAAAAAACATAGGATAAACCTTTGAAAATATCAAAATTCATCAAATTCAAGGTTCATCAAAATTTTCAACACCCCCTCCTTTAATTAACAATTTTGTAAATTTTTCCAATTTTTCTAAAGTTATCAAAAACATTTAGGATGAAGGCTTCCCCTTAATAAAAACAATAACTTATCCTCCTTTTGTAAAATAAGGTTATAGTCAATTAAAAAGAGCAATGAACATGAGGGAGACTTAAATATCACAAATATAATGCAAAATTCAACATTCAAATTGAACATTCATCAACATCTAATGCCATAATACTTTCCTATAAAAGGAATTTAAAAGCTCTCTTTATAAAAATCATATTCATTATAATTTTATACAAGTCCCAATTTTCTTCTGAACATATAATCTTTAATCATGAAAGATTTATTCTTTTCCCTTTCCTTTAATTTCAAGTTGAACTAGAATATGTTATTCATAATTCAAAAATGTTTACAACATTTAAATTATCAAATATAATTCAATATGATCATTCATAACATCAAGAATCATCCAATTCATTTAATGTACTAAAAAGATAGCAATGAAGAGATCATGTACCCATTTTTTTATATCATAAAAATTTCAATTTAATGTATTCTCTTCCTTAGTTCAATAATGTGTCTTGGTGACCTATAAAGCAAAATTTAAAGGGTCTTTGGTACCCATAGTAACATGGGTCATTTGGGGTTAGTAGCCTTTGCTAACCACTTAGTGAAACATTCCAACTACTTAATTTATCATAATAAACATTTAATATATTTATAATAGCCACAATGATTATAAAATAAGGTTGTATGAATCCTACACATATGTCTATATGTGTAGGTAGGTTTTGAGTTAGTGGAGCTTTTATATGTATGATATTGTGTCCTAGCGTAGATATATTTTCTATATTGCTACAATACATTTATAGGTTTTATCTCTTTATATGTCATCCTTTAATGAGAGTTAGGATGATAATATGAAATGTTTCTAGATCTTTATGCATTCACATAAGGGTATGATAATCATTTTGTCTTACAAAAGATCTAAATGCATCCTTTTTTGATTTTTCATCCTATCGAAATTATGTCTATTCTTATTCACGTGCATTCCCTTCCTAGATTTTGGTCTTGATGCATACATGAATGCATTATGTTGTCTCCTATAGTGGGTTTGATATTGATGCTTCATTTTCTACATATGACCTAGGTACTTATTCCTCTTCTAAATTCTTTTTGTTAACAAATTTTGTCTTAATACTTGATGGAGCATTCACATTAGCAAATCCTAAACCACATTTATAAGTTTAAAGTTTTGGTCACTAAGCATGCATTTTAACTTTTCTTTACCCTTAGTGAATTTGGACAATTAACTCTTTAAGGGCTTTTATCTCTTTTTTTAGTGATGCATTTTCTTTTTCTTAATTTTTTCTTAGTGCTATCCACACTCGTCAATTCTACTAGATTCTTTAAAGATGCATTTTACTCTATAAAGTTTTTCATATCACTATTATTCACATTCTTTGATTCTACAATAATATATAATTCACTTTTTAAGGAGCATTCTCATTTACTAACTTTTGCATACTATCTAATTCAAGTTTTAATTCTTTATTTTCTAGTTTACATTCCTCTAGAAGTTTTTATGCTTCCTTATTTAAAAGACATCTTTTTCTTGTTCTTAATCATTGCTTCTAAAAGTTTTACTAATTCATCATAGGATAATTCATTAACACAATCATCATCATCATTATCATTAGAATTAGAACAAGTAGGAACATCATCATCATTAAGGTAAGAACTTGAATTGGAGTGTACCTCATCACTTGGGAAACATATATAGTTTACTTCTTCATTCTCACTCTCCTCTTCTCGGATTTGATTAGCACTTCTATAGATATTCTCCAATATATGCCAAATTTCATAAGTAGATTAACAATTTGAAAGTCTTTCAAATTCTTTCCTAGTTAACACAAAATAAAATATGTACAACTTTACAATTTAGAGTAATGAAACTTTCATCCACTTCTCTCATTCATTCTCATCCTTAAGTATTATATTCTATGCATTATCTATAAATATAGTTTTTGTTGGAGTGTGAAGGTCATCTTCTACTTCTTTCCGAAACTCAACTCCTATATCTAAAAGAAAAATTTTCCATAATAATTTTCCAATCCTTATAAGTATTTTCATCAAAATAAGGGGATCTATCCATACTATCAAAAAGTGTCATATTGACCTCATCCTCACTATTTCGTTAGAAATAAATCTACATAAGTCCTTACTCTGATGCCAATTATTGGTACTCATATATCACCTAAGGAAGGGGTGAATTTGATGGTGTTAAATTTTTCTATGCCTTTCTAATTCTTTTACACCTAATCAAAAGTTACCTCTTAATTTAATTACGGAAGCTATACTATCTAATTAATTAAAGTACTTGTACTTGAAAAATATATGTGAAATTATAAACAATTTAATAATCAATTGAAATGTGAAGGCTTAATTAATGAAATAAACAATAATATGATGGAAATAAATAACTTGCAAAATTAAAAGAGATTGGGAGAGAAATCGCAAACCAAATTTATAAAGGTTCAGTGACAATTCTATACCTAGGTTCACTTTCTAACACCTGGTTGGGAATTTTTTTATCAATTGTCAAATGTACAATGGTTTTCCTTTTTCATAAACTCTAGAATAATCCTTACAGGCACTCACTTTTTCTACAAGCACAAGTATAGCCCTTACAAGCACTCACTCTTTCCATGGATGCAAATATAACCCTTTACAATTTTAAACTCTTAATTTTCCATAAAATACACTTCAAAATACATTACTCTTGACCAACCCATGTGTTTAAAATATACTAAAGGATGAATGCAACAATCCATACTAAAATCTAAACTAAACTTCACAAAACAAAACTTAAAAACACTTCTCTTTTATATTTCCCACAAACTTGATTCACTACACACTTAATGGATACTTTACACACACTCTAACTCACCAATTTATATGTAACATTTCACTAGAATAGCCATTCATAGCCATTTTTACACATTAATAATTTATTAATTTCATTTTATTGAGATCTACCTATGTATGTTTATTATAAAATAGCATACTGATTAATCGATCTCATACATTGGTCAACTAATCTAATGTCTATATTAGTTTTTAATACTTTAAATCATAATTAAACACATTCAAATTATCCTAAAACAATTCCTAACCCTTCCAAAAACTTTTTAAAATTTTCTTTTCAACCTTTAACACATCCTAGCATATTTTTAAACAAATTTTCATATAACCTTTAATACATTTAACCATTCTAATATATTTGCACAACATAACCTCTTTTTCACATAAGTCTTACACATATTCACACACATTTATTCAATTTGTCCTTAAAGCTCATCCTAAAATTTTTCAATATTTTATTTCAGCATAAAATTTAACAAACATACACACATCACACTAATTCTCCTAAAGGATTTTAATATATTAAGAGGATTTTTAAAAATCATTCATACACAATTTTTCTTAATTATGCATCTTATAAGTAAAATCACTAACTATGAATAAAATATGTATGATATGAGCCCTTTACTACTATGAAAAGATTAAGAAAAGGTTACATTAAAGCTTAAAACAATTAACTTATCAAAAATTCTATTTTGATCTTAATCTTGAGCCTTTTTCTTTTGATTTTCATCAGCTCCACTTTATACTCTAAGGCTTCAAAATGCATCTTCATTAACACCTATTACCCTAAGGATGTGTGATGAGTCATGGAGAAGAAATAAAACAAGAATTAACAAATGATGAAGTGACAAACATATATTAACCATAAATATGGCATAAAATAAGCCCAAGCATTGAACATTGTTAATTTTATTGTCAATATATTTGGCATTGTCACCTATCTGCCTCCAAATTACTAGCTAACAAGAGTACGTCTAGCTGAGTAGAATCAATACAAACTTATAGATAAGAAAAATAAAGATGGATACATATATTTATATGTATTAACTTCTAATTATCTTTTACAGGATAACACACATTGACGACATGAAAAACAAGAATTCATAAAGGCGATACTCTTTCTCTCCTCAAATCTTAAGTCATTGATAATTATAGTTGTATCATACAAAGATATGAGTATGCTTTGCACTTGCTTTAATAAAAGGATCTTATATATTAGAAAGCATCAAACCAAAATATTTTGTTTAATTTTGAAGATATACTATGGAGATTAGATAGTTTAGATCTCTAAGAGGAGGCCCTTGAGTGTTTAATGTCAATTAAGAGTTGAAGGGCTTACTTGTATTAGTTGGCCTACTTTGAGATTAAGCTACAACTTTTTTAATATACCTCTAAACTCTCATATAGGGTATATAGACTGGAAACCTCTATACTTATTAGGCTACTAGTCTTAAGGTTCAGGAATTGAAAGATCTTTTAATCATTTCCCTTGAATATGGTTTATGTGTAATAATTCTCCATACTTTTGGGTATTAAACCTAGTCTTCTAAATGATGAAGGGGAAATTATTGATGATAAGAATGAGTAAGAAGAAATTTACTTAGTTTATGAGTGATCTTTCTCCATTAATTACTGCTAAACCTATGTGCTTTTCTTCTACTCTCTCTCTTACCCATCTTCCTTCTTCTGTAAAAAGAATTCTCTCCAATAAATTGAAAACCTTGTTGAAATAACTTATCTTACAGAAGATACAAAGATCTATGATACTTAGCTTCCTTTATTAAATCTTTATAGTCTTTACCACAAATCATGATCATTTACTAGAAATATTCGTTCCTTCATTTTTACACAAAAACCTATATCAAAAGAAATGATCTAAAGTTCAAAACTAGATCAATGTAGTCTTCCAGCCACTTTTTCAGAGCAATATGTTATGTTGAAATTTCTATTAGAATTAATTCCTTTACAGTAAGATGAAGCATAAATTCATGTTCATGTGCGATCAATCCACTTAATTTTGACATTACATGGTAGAAAATGTATCCCAATTATTTCCTAAATTTCCATTTTAGATATAGACTACACAAGGTTCCATAATACTCTCATTGGTACTCTTTTGACTACTTTCAATAAGAGGAGTGATATACTGACTATTGCACTAGATTTCAACATCAAATTAAATAATTCAACACTTCTTACTAGACTAAAAGTGAAGATTCAAATTGTTAGAGTAGAGTAGGATCCTTTAACCATCATGGCTACCCTTCACCATCATATCATTTATTGGCTGTAAAACTATACCTTAAACCTCCACTTTCATAATTCTACTATTGATGCCTTATACATGGAAGTGGATAGCTCTCATGATAAGAATACCATTGTCTAGATTTTGATACAAATGCTTATTGAGGAACTAACAAAACTCATGCCTCTAGAATTGGTGACTAATTATGACAAGATATTCCATACTTATCACCATCACTTTATCTAAACAACAATCCCTCTGACCCTCAGAATCTTAATGATCAAACTATAAAATTTATGTTTAAGAGATCAAGATAAGAGAATCTTGATCTATATAGACCTTTGGTTAAAGGTTAATGGTTACTCTAACTTTTTCTCATAAAGAGAGCAAGAGCAATCCTTCAATAAATTATGCTAATTTAGATGGGATATATTTTTATACTAGCCATATGAATGGCCATTTCATTTGGAATGTAAATCCATCTATGTGTCATCCTAACTGTAGATGTTAGGAAGAAGATGATTCTGAAAACGATAGCAAAGATAACCATTAGAAATAAGCACCAAGAAAAGATAAATATCAGTATGAGCCATGAAGAAGATTTCAAAATGAAGGTGATGATGATAGTCAGGACTCAAGACCTTAGGTTAGTATTCAAAATACAAGACCAATGCTAGGAAGTTTATATGAACTTTTTAAAGTAATTAGAAAGGAACACTTACTTTCGACACTCCATCCTAAGCTAGTAATTCCAGTTATTCCTTTAAGGACTCCAAAGCCACTTCCTTATATGATATTGTACTCGACCATGCTTTATAAGGAGGAATGTCCCCTTCTTAAATGAAAGAAAAATGAAGTAACTAGATTAATTAGAAAATTTTTAGTACCTTTACACATATCTTTGTAAGGCAACTATGTACGAATGTTTTTGACTGAGGAGGTTTTTAAAGTGGAAAATGAAAAACACAAATTCCCATAACAGAGTCCTTCGTCATATAGACTCCAAATTAGATAATTTTTTATAACAGAATCAAAAGTCACATAACATTATTGACATAGTATCTCTTTAGGCCTAGTAACTACATCAAAATCTACTTCATCAAGCTCAATAGCTTGACTATGATCTAAGAAAAAATATTGATGAAGTGCCCTAGACTTTTTAAGAAAGGAAAAAGAGCTATCAAGAATTCATGAGAAGTGTAAAATGATATAATTATATATGTCAAGAGGACAATCCAGAGGTTTTTGTGACCCTTATCCTTCAATCTTTTTAGCCACGTAGCCAACTAATAATTTACCTTCCTATCCTAAAGCTTCTGATTATTGAAAAATATTTAAGATTTCTTAATTTTTGTTTTGATAAACTCTTTTTGAAAAACCATATTATACTACTTAACCTTCAAAACCTCAACAAAACAAAGAGATGTTACCTCCATTTCTTTAACCAAAACTTTTAAACCCTATCCTACAAAACATTTACAAATTAAAACACCACCTTCCCCTCCTCCAACAGAATAACCTTCTCTGTTGATAGGAAAAAAAATAAAGAATTAATGGGAAATCAAAGGTTTATGGCTACCCTCCAACCAACTTATGATGGAGTTTATTGTCAAGACTCCATATCTAAAAGCTTTGATAGCTTATAAATTGACAGATTTACAGATATTACCTAGCTTTACTAAATTGTTATGACTATTCTTTATTCTAATCCATGAAATATAGAGGTTGAACTTGAAATTGAAGAAGCTAAGTCCATGAATGAGCCATCCAAGCCATAGGCTAGATCTACTTACATACCTACTTTTGGATCATGGTTCACTTTTGATGACATCCCTCTAACTAAATAGAGAGACCGATTAAACGAATTTGGAGTTTAGATAAATCTACAAATAACTAGGCTGATGTTATGCTTCAAGAAGTATTGATGGAGTTTGTTTCAAGAATGACTGGAAACTTAAGAAAATAGTTTCAAAGCTTGGGAGAATATAAAAGAATCTAAACGGTATGACTTTTAGATGCCATTTCTTTTCTAAGGATGATTTATAAAGAGTTCATTTGAGACTTCTAACTCATCGATAGATAGAGTAATCATGAATACTTTGAGATAAAGTGTTATTTATGAAACAAAAGAGACCTTTAAAGACATTTTCAATAAATACTTGAAAAGTATTATATGCTCAATAGATTCATCAATGTTAACCTCAGATAGATGTTCATTGCATCCCTTCCTGATGAACCTTCACTAAAACCCCAAAGGTCTATAAATTCTTTACATCAAGAGATAAGAGAGATATGCATTGGTGAAATATTTCAACTAAATCTAGCTACTCTTTATAAGCTATGTGAGGAGTAGAAATTTTTTAGAGCTATGATGAGTAACAAACCTCAACTCTACTAAGCTTGTAAAAAACCTCATTTGAAGATTAAGTGTAATAATAAAAGTGAATGCTTCCATCAGATTAATAAAAAAGTCTTATGTCTAAAAAATGACACAAAAAGACCTTTTTATAGAAGAAGAAGAAGAAGAAGAAGAAGAACTATTTGATCTAGTTGATCTTCTCAAGTAAAGAAAGTAAACAGATGCAATCTCTATGTCCAGCCAAGACATATGCTAAGAGATGTCCTAAGAAGTCCAAGAAAGATATGGAAATCCTTCAATCCATAGAAGCTATGTTTCCAATAAGAGAAGATGAAGATATTGAATCTATCTTCAAAGGATAATTTAGTAAGGATGAAGAGACTCAATTTTTTCTTCCTATTTATGAGTCTACTGAAGACAACAATTCTTCTATTAAAGAAGAAGATGATTTTATGTACATGATAAAGGAATCGTGTCTAAAGATAGAATTAAAAAAATGCAAACATATGCAAGGCCTATATGAAGATCCAACTATTGTTAACAAAGTACTATAAGCCTATCACATCCATTAGATGGAGGACACTAATTCTTGTAAAAGTGTCATGAACTTCCATATCCTTCCTTCAAAAGCATAGGAGCCCCATGAGGAATATTTCATCGTGGTAGATGCAAAATCCTTCGGGATTGATCTTATTACAAAAAAGAAAGTCAATATCAAATTCTTCCCAGACTGCATGGTGTGGAATTCTTGATAACATTATTTTTAGACTAAATATGCTCATTGGAATGGACATTTACTATCAAGAAAAAAAGCTACAAATTTTATCCTAAAGAATCAAATGTAAGCAATCTGTGTTTATATAAATGTTCACAATATATTTAAACTTTAAGAAGTCCTTCCAAAATATGAAAATGATTAAGATCCGTTTCTATAGTATTGTCCTGAAAGTTATAACTAGTTTAATCATCCATATCCTTTATGGAAAAATCAAGAATTATATGTTCAGATACCATTCAAGAGAAATGAGGATATCAATTAGACTAATAATCCTAGAATGAATCTAGAACACCTGGCATTGGCACTAGAAGAATGTGCTATTCTATTTAAAAAAAGGGTTAATTGAACTTACTAAATACGATTGAGTGTGCCAAGCATTTTAGGTTGAGAAGAGAATAAAAAGAAAACTTAAAAAAAGATATTGGTGATTGATTACAAGCCGCTCTATATCTTCTTACAAGATGATAATTTTTCATTCATAAAGATTAATACATATATGGTATTTTTGAAAGATTCAAATATCTTTTCAAATTTTAATGTTAAAGGTAGCTTTCGATAGTTAGGGATAGACTTATCTAATCAATGCAAATTGGCATTTTGTGTCCCTAATGCATGGTTTTAATGGATAGTTATACCTTTTGGGCTTAAGGTTTCCCCCTTCATTATTTCAAAAGGCTATGAAAAAAGATTATAAGTCCATTCTAATAAGTGCATTAATTTATGTAAACAATATCTTATTGTACTCTAAAGCCAAGAGGAACATAAGGCCTTATTAAAGCAATTTATTAAAATCATAAAGAAGCATGGCATTATGCTCTTGACCTGAGAGAGTCAAATTGGCTCGGCCCAAATAAAGGTTTTAAGGATGAAATTCCACGAAGGTTATTATCAACTAAGTGCACACATTGCTAGTGAATTACTTCATTTTATTGATGAAAATCTAACTATGAAAAAAAACAGTTTTTGGGTATCGTCAGTTACATTCAAGATTTATTCCCCATATTTCCAATCATACGAGCTAGCTACCAAGCTTTTAAAAAGAATCCTCCACCCTAGAATGATAATTATATAAGGGCTATCCAAACACTTAAAGAAAATTACTCAGCATCCTCTACCCTTAAAGTTACCTGATAAAGGAAGGAAAATCTTACAGACAGATACCCATGGAGACTATTAGGGTGATATAATTGAAGAAACAAATGGCAAGTCATTTTATTGTAGACATGCGAGTGGACAATTAAGAGAATCAGAAAAGAATTAATATACCATCTACAAGGAATTTCTTATAGTAAAAAGGGGACTAGAGAAATTCAATTTTTATCTTAGTCCTTATCACTTTGTTATAGAGATGGATAACATGTCTTTGCTAAAGATTTTAGATCCTAACAAAAAGGTCTTGACAAATAACTAATTACTTCATTGAAAGTATTGATTTTCTCACTATAAATTCACAGTCCAACATATGAAAGAGTATCAAAATACCATTTTTGACTGTTTCTACTTTCCCCAAAAGAACATTCACCTTCTTATTTCCTTAAAATACATTTTTTCAATTTTCTCATAAGAGATCTTCTCAAAATTACAAAAATCAATATAAAATTTCCTCCCTATGATAAAGAACCAACCACAATTAAAAAAATCAATGATTTGGAAAAAATAAAAAAACAGTCTTTTCTATTTAATCTACCTTTTCTTATAAGAGGCTGGGATACCTTCTTGTCATTCTTACTTTGGTATCCATTCATCATACTTGACAACTTTTTTCATCGGCGGGTCACTTCTTATTGAAACAATGTAGTATTGATGGGCACCTTGAATGCTTTATGCCTATGAAATTGCTCTTTCACCTCTGCAGACTTATAATTACCTTTGTGATTGTGATAATTAGACTTCCACTTATGGACTTTTCTTAAATGGTACTCACCATTAATGCATTGAAGAAAAGAACTGCTGCAAGTTATTGATCAATATAAGTTATGGGAAGTTTTCTTAAACTAATAAAATACTCAATGTTTCTTTATTATTCACATGTCCTACAGTTTGGTAAATGATGGGTTGATCTTCACTTAAAATCAAATGCATTTCTAGCGTACGTCTCTTGAACAACTAAAATGAAAAGATAATTTCATGAAGGGTCTTAGGTTTCTCCTCTATGATTTGAATAATTCCATTAAATATACCTCTCCCATCATGTGCACTTCTCCCATTCCTTATTCAAAAGAGTTTGTTTTAGGAGAACCTAAAATAATCTAGACATTGGTATAGATCTTACTCTGGGCTTACGTTCTGAAGAATTATCCCAACCCTTAGCCTTATATCTTCAAGATTCATAAGATCCTAATAACGATAATTTTGAAATTAACAAGGAGAATTTTGAACAATTCTTTTGGGATTAAAAAAATGAAATGACAGTTCATACTAAGAATTGTCAAAGATGATTTTGTCTCTATCTTATAAACCTACTCGAAAGCATAATGATTAACTTCCAATCATTTTATCTTATCAATTGCATTATTATACTCTGTAGGACATCTTTATTAGTTGTGTTATTATATTATGGTCCCAGTAAAAATTACTATGTTTGTAATTATTTTACTATATGGCATGTATTTATTGTATTACAATAATTATACCATTTATTGTATAAGAATTATTGTCTTATGTAAGGTACTATATATGTTGTCTTATGGGTAGTGGTCATTTGTATTATTGCATCATTTATTTATTTGTACTTCTTTCTATTTATTTAAGTAGTTGTGTTATTATATTATGATCCCAGTCAAAATTACTATCTTTGTAATTATTTTACTATATGGCATGTATTTATTGTATTACAATAATTATACCATCTATTGTATAAGAACTATTGTCTTATGTAAGGTATTATGTCTGTTGTATTATGGGTAGTGGGTCATCTGTATTATTGCATCATTTATTTATTTGTATTTATTTCTAATTATTTAAGTAGAGCTAAACTCTTATTTGAGGAGGAAGAATTTTTTATTTTCAATCTAGAAATAATAAGAGTGTTTTCCCTATATGGCTTCATTCTAAAACTCTCTCTCCTTAAAGTTGAACTCATCAATAATTTTACCTCCGTCACATAGAAATATAAGTATACTCTGCTTTTGTTCCTGTGAGAGGATTCTTGATAGGGATGAATTTTATAGTATTTCTATATGTGTTACAATGCCATTTCATCCCTATTTTGTTATTTAAATGCTTAATTTGTATTCCTTTGCATTTACATGTAGATTTGACCTTAAGGCATGCATACAAGTTGAAAGGGCCATGTTTTGAGCAGAATGGGAGCAAATTTGGCTGCATATTGCTAAGAAGATGAGCTGTCCACTCACCAAAGAATTTAGCTGCACAACCCTTCTTTGCTTGGTGTGGGGTCTCCTTAGTCTCTCCTTGGTCCAAGATTGTAGCTGCACAAAAAAGAAGGCAAAAAGCTTAAACAAAGGAGGGTTGAACGACTACAACTTGTAAAGGAGGAGCTATCCATATGAAAGAGGAGGAGCTTTTCATGTTTAGAGAGAGCAGCCAATGGAAGTGATGAAAACAAGAGAAGCTTTCCAAAAATCTTAGAGAGAGGACAACCTCCATCTTGATCTTCCTTCCTTAGTCTTGGTCAGCAATTTTGGCTCCAAGACTTTGTATGTTTAAGGTGGATGGTTGCAAGGATGGCAAGAGCATTTGGAAAGTATTTATCTTGGTCAACAAGTTCAGCTAACAATTATTGGAGTGGGAGAGCTTTTGAGACATGAATAGCCATGCAAATGGAGCTTCCCTTGGATAAAAATATCAGCTGCACTTTGTCTCCTTTGTGAAGATTTTGGCTGCCCCTTCACACTCCATTTCATTTGTTTGTTGTCTTGCTTTAATCTTGGCTGAATGCTCTTTCTTTTTCCTTTCCTTTGTTTTTGTTTTACTCTTAGCCAAATATTTGAATGTTATTTCATTAATCAATGCTTTTTATGGAATTGTTATTTGAGTTCTTAGTTTAATTAATTTGCTTAAGTTCTTAGATTAATGATTTCATAAGTTAAATCAATGTTTTAATTTCCTAATGTGTAGTTAGTTCATTATAGTTAATTTCTTGTCAATGTTTGAAACTATGTTTACTTATATATGAATGAAGTTTGTAAATTTCAATTTTCCAGATTTTATTCTCTTTTTTAAGGTTTGAGTTTATAATTTCAGATTTTTTATGTCTTAGTATTAGTTTGTTTGATGTTTTAGTCCATGAAGTTTCAATCATATCTAATGTGTTTAGTTCATCTATGATTAGTAGTTAATCTTTTTGCATAATCTTAAGCTTTAGGTAATTAAATTTTCCTTTTTACTTCAATCATATATTCTGGAATTTTTATTTAGAATGCTAAGTTAAGTTTTGGTTAATTAGATTTTAATTAATTGCCTATTATTTTAAGTAACTTAAGTTTCCATTAAGTAAATTGTTGAACTTTGACTTGTTAGATTAGTGTTAATTTTCTAGCTTTTATCTTACTTGTTTAAGTTTTGGATTTTAACATTTTCCAAATTTTTTTTGATGAAAAATTAGATTGGGTGAACTGTTATTCCATGGTGTTTTGGTTATTCTTAGTGTCCTTAGTTCATTGATGCTTAGTAACTAAACATTTGTGCTTGTTTTTAGATCTTAATTCAAGTAATTTCAGTTTTTGTTCAAGTAATAGGTGCTGAAATTTTTTGTTAGAATATTTATTTGAGCTTTGTTGAATTAGGTTTTAATGAATTAATTAGTATCTTAATTAACTTAAGTTTGTGTTAGTTTAAGTGGTCAATTGTGTTTTTCAATAAGTGTTTCAAAATTTTCAACTTTTGTTTTAATTAATTAAGTATGATTTATGTTCATTTAATCTTTGTTTTATGTAGTTTAAACATGTGATTCTAGTCTTCTTAGGGGCTTGGAGATATTAAAAGGATCAAAGAATGAAATTTGTGAGAATGGAGTTGGATTTTGCTTAATTTGGTGCTTGGTTATATAGGTTGGTTTGCGACTTAGGTTAAATGCCATGAATTAGGAGTTATCTCAAGGATTGATCGCCCTTTAGTTAATTTCCTATTCCAAAAGCTAGGGTTGCGCGTGTGATACGTAATAGTCCATTGCAATTTTCGAAAGTAGCAATATGTTAGTTGAATTTGTTAGGATA
>JAOXYD010235267.1:0-17610 GCA_028565735.1 Pinacopodium congolense | reverse complement strand
GGCAAGGAATAGCTAAAGATGGGTTGGGGTAAGGAATAGCCATTCCTAATTTTAAGGAATACCAATTCCTAGGAATGGCTATTCCATAAGAAAAAATGCAACCAAACATGGGAATGGGTATTATTTGGGAATAGAGGGGGAATAGAATAGCTATTCCCCCAACCAAACACCCCATAATAGTGAAGGCCTCATAATTACATTCAAGAATAAGAAGATAAAATAAGTGCGGTATATATATAGTTCAATTAATAGACTCTTCAATTTCGTAAAATGGCTTGAGGCTGAAAGATTACATTGCAAAATTGAGATTTCTTATTAAGAAGGAGAATTTGTTTTATCCAACCAATAATAATAGCATTCACAGATTTTTAAAAAATAAATAATTGCATTCATGTCAAATTTTCAATGCTTACAATTTTAGTCTTTTGTTGCATTGGCCTTGACGTGTGGAGCATGAAAATAAAATCTTTATTTTTTCCAATGACTTATTTTTATAAGATTTGGTTTCAAAAGTCAATATTAAACACGGATTCCCGATTGGAACATTGAATATTTTTCAAAAGAAAGGTGCTAAAACCACAAAGTTAAAAAGATTTTATCAAGGAAGTCAAATTAAGATTAAAATAATTGTGAATCTTCTTACATTTCATGAAGTTACTAAGTTAAAAAGAAGCCTAATAAATAAAACGCCAAATGAATTTAACATGGATTTAGTTCAAGCTAAGTTCGATAACTTTTATAATTTAGTCACTTGGCTGTCGTCAGCTTACATATTCCGGCTTTGCCGTCAGTGCACGTTGACGTTAAAGGAGAAGATTACATTTAATAAAATATTGGAGTAGAAGTTATAAGCAAGAATATGACGGATATATCTAAGACCAAAATTATGGAGTCAACAAACTCCATTTTCAAAGAATGTACTAATTGAACTCTCTCCCCAGTCTCCTTATATACACAGTGTTCCACTCCTTAGCTTTGCACACACGAACCTTACATGCACAAGATGCGTTTCTTAAACTATGTTATCATCACTTCTTATGTATTTACATTGGCATTTCTTCTTCTTCTTCGTAATTGTACTGTTCTCGGAGTCGACCCAATCCACCGTGTTTGTTCTTCCTATAAATACAGTTCTGATGATGCTTATGCGGCTAACCTGAACCAGGTCATTACAAAGTTGATCTCTACCGTCCCTGTTTCCGGTTATGATCAACAATCAGCCGGCGCATATCCGGACCAAGTATTTGGGGTCGCTCTATGTACAGGTAATATCAGAAACCAGGAATGTCAAACTTGTCTTGAAGAGGCAGTGCGTGAAATTCGCAATCGCTGTCCTACAAACAAAGATGCACTCATTTTGTATGACGATTGTATGTTGAGGTACTCTAGATATCTTGACATCCACTACAGCTTCTATCAATGCAACCCGCAAAAGGTAACTCATCGTCGACGGCACAAGTTCAGAGTAGCCCGGTCTTTCCTTTTAGCAGTTCTCCTAAAAAGGACCTTTTCAATACCAGGCCTATACGCAGCATATGACGTAGAGATCAAAGGGACTCAGAATCAGAGGATATATGGCTTCTCCCAATGCAAGAAGATGCTTCATCTTAATAATTGCTATAAATGTCTTGAAAGAGTTAGTAAGCGACTTAAACACGCCTGTCGTGGGAGAGTTGGAGGGAGGTATTATACGGAGGATTGTAACATTAGATATGAGTTATACCCTTTTGCCCGCGCTTAATGAATAATATGTATGCAATAATAACATTTGGGTAAAAAGAACCGGATGATATATTTCTTCTCTTTGAGGGCTCTTTTAGTTTTTTATTCAGAGTAAGATCTTATTGTTGACGTTGGAAAATTTCAAACAGTTAAGAATGTTGTTTCCATAAGTTTAGAATATTGTTTCTATAAGTTCTCTCCTTTTGAATATTTAGGTCACAATTAAGACAAAACTTAAAATGATTTTGAGGCTTTAATATTAAAAGAAATGTTAGATTTGATCAATATAAATTAATTAAATAATTATTTAATAAATATCAAAGTAACGTCATGCTAGTATGACTTAAAAATAAATGTAATGAAGATTTAGAATTTCAAAGTTTTCTTCTTGAATCAAACGATATAATATTGATGTAACATATCTTAAAGGGGGAAAATAGATATTTTAAAGATACCGTAATTCAAATTAGTTTGATGTAACATAATACGACGCTCTTTGTACTTCATTTTTACTATATCTAGACACGCATCTCATGAATAAATTGGGGTCAAATTCTTTAGAAGTCATTCATCGGCACATTATAAACTTGTGATCACATATTTTCACGTGCATAAGCGATCTCACAGTGGCTCGATTTGTAGTAAGTATCAAAAGAAACCAATTTTGATTCTTGTTTTGGATTGTCAATGTAAAATTATACAACCATGTATATTCAATTCTAGCAATAAAAGATTCTTATTATGAACCAATCATGCATACGATCACTTGTATAATGCATATACCACAATGCAATTTTTCCTTAAAATTTTCAAAGAATTGTATCACATAAATAAAAATAAAAATAAAATAATCATTAAGTTGCTTTTGTTTTAATATTTCTTTTATTTTAATATGCATAAAGTTAAAATTTAGTAAATAAATAAAATCAAGATGAATTAGTCGAATATACATATAATTTAGCTTAAGCTTGAAAAATTGTGAAATATATTCAAATCAAGATGAATCAATCGAATATAAATACAATTTGGTTGAAGTTTGAGAAACTTAAAAATATATTCACTTTTTAATTTTTCAATAATTTGTGTTATCAATAATTTAAATTGTTTTAATTAGCTCTTATAAATAAAATGAAATCATGATAAAAGAATACATTGAACTATCACCTAGTAGTCATAAATTTAGATAACATAATGGAACATTAGTAAAAAAAATTTAATTAATTTTGGATCTCATTTTAAGCTTTCCATTAAGATCAATATTTTGAAAACTAAATCAGATATCGAATTATTAAGGTTTAAAGTTTCAATTGGTATTAGACCATTATAAAATTGGTATAAAATAATAAAATGTGTAAATTATAAAAATAAGTAAAAAATATTATAAAAATTAAATGTATGATTGAAATAGAAATAAAACACCAATATTTATTAAAGTGAAATAAATCATAATAATTTTAATTAAAATGGAATCTAACATAAAATATTAAAATAATAATAGTAATAATGAAGATTGTATTTGTAAAAGAGGTTGTATTTGATTGTTAAATATTTTCCATGATAATATCAATCTAAAAAATATGTAAAACTATTCATAAATTTTATAATAATATATTTAAATTGCATTAAACAAACATAAACTTTAACAAAATTATATCATTATTAATATAACAATTTTAAAATTAACTAAATTAAGTTAATCTCGAACTTACATAAATTTAAGTTAGTTGAAAAGGGAAAATGAATCGGAGTAGTTTAAGATGAGAAGTATCTAAAGATGCTAAAGTTAAATTTACGTAAGTTTTTTAATTGAAATAGTTCTGGATGAGAAGCATCTAAAGATGCTAAAGTTAGATTTATGTAAGTTAAAAAATGAATTAACTTCAATTCACCTTTTCACTTTATTATCCCTTTTCAATTAACTTCAAATAGGAATTTCAATTCACTTGTTCACTTTATTACTTTATCCCTTTTCAGTTAACTTCAAACGGGACTTTCAACCTTCACAATATTGATGGAATTTTAAAGAAACGAACATGTACAAGATGAGATAAGATAAAAACTAAGGAATACGCAACACTCAAGATAATTTATTATTAAACTTAGTTGTCTTATATAGGTAAAATACAAAAAACTAAAATAGATATTTCAGCCAACAAATCTAGCTTATAAGATAAGATTAAAGATAAACTAAGACCTATTCTAAAGGAATTTTAACAACTTTAAAATTTTGGATTAATTATCAACATTCCCTCTTAATTTAAAATTTCAATGATGGAGCACTTCTCTCCTAATTTAATGCACTTCTCATCACCTTCTTTAAATTTGTTAATACACATTATCATCAACTTATAGATATTGGAGCACATCTCTCCATGGTGCACTTCTTACCAACAACTCTAAAAAAGAGTTTTTTTCTTGTGCCACTTGTGCCATGTTGATTGTTGAGAGCCTTCTATTCCATTTTATGTGATTTGCATGCTTTTGAGACGATGATTAAAGCTTGTTTTCCATTACTTGAATATCATCGTTACATACAAGCTTTTTCAAAAGGATTATATCAAGAATGATAACATAACATAAAAATAAAATTAAAATAAAATGAACAGAAATAATATGTGATATAAATGTTTAAAAACTTCATAATGAAATAAAAATTAAATCCAACAAAAATAAACAAATTAAAAAATAATCAAATTTAGCCACAATGTGAAGTTTATGGGGACATTCATCAAGTATCAATTGGTAACTTCACACTTAAAGCCTGCGTGTATAACCATATTATTGCTCAATTCCTATAATCCATGAGCCATATAATCATATAGACATATTACAATGATCTTACAATTAGTAACTTCACCCACAACTTATAAACTCTTTCACACATCATATATGAGTAGCATGTTAAATTTAATAATTGAACATAGCAAGAAAGATAATGAGGTGCTCATAAATCAAAATTAACACATCAACCCTCTTTAGACACCTATGGGATTCACAACCCCAATTAAAAATAACAAATGTTATCCACGATCAATTTCAACACAATATAAATCAATCTTAATCATTTAAACACTCTAAACCACAATTATCATCAAACTTTTGTTAAAAAAGGACCACATATAAAGTGCTTAATCTTAACAAGTGACTGTTATGAGTACAAGGCATAAATGATTGACAATAAGCTCAATCATTGCATTAAAATCACCTTTATTGCAATAACAACTCCAAATTCTCACATAACACATAGCACTTATATGGAAAATGGATCAAATTAACTCTTGGGTTAGTGGGGAATAATAAGAAAGGGTTATTACATATGTTGGAACAATATAGATAAAATATAATTTAAAATTAATGGAACACCCTCTAAATCTGATTGAGAATGTGACATCCAATTTTTAAAACACAAATCATTAAGAAATAGATCAACTTAGCAACCAAATTAGATAAGAAATCCTAAGAGACATAATATTCACAATTATATGTAAATGTAATCAAATGCAACATATTAACATGTAAAATTAAATTGAACATATTCTAAGAAACAAAATAAAAAGAAAAAATAGATAAAATAACATTCATTTGTCTTTCAATAAATGCTTCTTTAAGGTCTTTTAGCTGGACCTTAATGATAAAGAATGATTATTCTCTTTCCCAATATAAGTCTTTGACTGAATTCTTTATATATTAAGTGGTTCACCAAAAATATGTAATATGTAACACCTATCATTTGATGTCTCCCTTCACCTCATTTGGATTCGTAAGGTACCATAGCAAAAAAATTTTGGTAACTAATCTCCTGCTTACAGTTAGAAATTGTTTCACTAATAAAATCAATATGCAAAGTTACCTATTTTTCTTCCTAAAAAAATTATGGTATCAGCAACACTTTTTTCTTTCTCATCCACCTTAACCATTATCTCCTCCTCACTTATTGTTTTTTCCATCTTATCCTGCTTCCTTAGATCTAACTCTATAAAATTTGGCACATTTGCTCACTTTTGTTCTACAATTAACTTAGCTACTACCTGACTTGTGTTATCAATTTGTGTAGGGAAGTCTCTATGCTTTTGAATCAGGCTTTTATTCTAGATATGATTTTTACTAGTAGTCCTCTTAACCTTGATTCCTTTTATTAAATTGGTTGCTTAAATTGTGATGTCAAGTTATGGATAGAAGCCTTTACACCTTTGAATCGAGCTTCTAATGTGCATATATCTTTAACTAATATCTCTCTTAACCTTAATTCTTCTTCTTACTATTGATAATAGTCTAATGGAGGTTACTAAAAATAAGTCAAATAAGTCCATGATAAGTTGTAAATTGTTGCTTTAATAGTTATCATAGGCTATCCCATCAATTCTCTACCTATCCATAGAAAATTCTTGGTCATGCTACCACTGGTAATCCTACAATTGATTACTTTGCCACGTCATTACGTTGACTACCTATACTTCAAAACTCCCCACAATAAGATCAATAAAGAAAGTTTATACAATCAAACATAAAAAAACAAAAGAATAAGAAATGGTTAGCCTAGAAAAGATCATACTTTTATAATATCAAAAGACAGTGCCTGACAACGGTGTCAAAAGCTTGATGCATGGTCTACATTACCTAAGTTTTTATAAAATAAATCCAAATCTCAAATTAATAGTAATAAGACCACAAATAGACAAGTACATCTAATTAGATCATAATATAGATCCTATACGTTCGGATTGTCAATCCCACAGGAATTGTTTTGAACTACTAACAATAGTCATATATTTACTATCTAACCTATTCAAATGAGTGATTGATTTTCATAATTAATTAAATTAAACGAAATTAAACAAATAAATAAAATTCAAAGGAAAATCAACATGATTCAACAAGCAATCAAGAATTTAAGACTTAGATGGTTAATCCTCCTTAGACATATTTATGTGCATTGCTTAACCTTGATTCAATTGATCATTTATATTCACTTAGACCATAGGTTCCCTAAATTGAACTACACTATCTATTGAATTATGTAATTCCTATTCCCTTGATAAATTAAGTAGGACTTCTCCTTATCTCAAAATATTAATTAAATGCATTAAAATGTTCCCTAAAACATATTGTTTCATATAAGTTCACACCTAATCTAGAAATCTTATGTAAGCGTATTTTTAGGTCTCCATGCAAGATTCATTACTTATAGGTGGATGTAAATACATTAAATCAAATAGTTGACATTGACCTTATGTTCATATTGCAATAAAAAAATTTCAAAATCATAAAATTCAACAATAAGGAACAATGCAGAACACTACATCTTAAGGTTTATAATCACCTAGATCCTATAAAAAATTAGTTCATAATCATAATGAAAAGAACAATAATAACCATAAAAATATAATAAAAAGGCTTAATTTCATGATGATTGAATCTCTTGATTCCTCTTTGATTCTCGTTGGAAAATCCTCTTTATCTTCACTTTTTGTTGATGTTTTGATCCAATTCTCTCTTTAGTTATTCTCTAAATCTTGTGATGATGGCTTGGAATCCCCCTTTAGGGGTCTTGGTGGTAATTATGGGCTTCCAAAGAACCAAAGCCATAAGAAAAACATAAGGAAACAATTAAATAGGGAGGTTTCCTTGACTAGCTCATTACTTGGCTCATCGTTATGGACCATGTCATGGTAACTTCTATCAAAATGTCACAGCCAAACTTATGGGCGTGAGCTTGGTTATGAATCTCCTTTTCATTTGCTTCTCTTAGTGTTTTCTTGATAGAATCTCAATAGTTTTTCTTATGGCATTGATATTTGTTATAAGATTTAATCACTCGATATTTTTGCTCCTCAAATTGATTCCATAACCCTTTTAGCTCCAGAAGTGTATCTAATTGCCTGCTAAAAACTTAGATTATCATCACAAAGGCATGTTTATTATATATATATATATATATATTTATTTATTTTAGGCACTATCAATGACACAATAACAAAAGAGGACCAATAGAGATAGGACATTATCTTAACTATAGCTGTGTCTTGAATTCCTAAAGAACTATAGATTAAGCTACATAATCATCTTTAACCTAATTAATTCATTTAAATTTAAAAATTTAGATATACATTTGTATTGGTGAACTTTAATTGCAATTTGGAATTATTTTACATAAATTTAAAAGTTAGTTTAGTTAATTTTCTAGTTTAATTTAGAAGTCAATTAATTTTGATTTTTCTAGATAACTACATGCCAATCGAGTCAGTAGTTATAGTTAGATCTTTGTGGGAATAAACTCTAGAGTCATTTAGAACTATTATATTACTTGTGATAGGTATATTTGACTTAGGTTGATCTTAGGATAAAGTTAGGTTGATCTTAGGGTTCCATACTAGTAATACTAGGGATATATCAGTGTTGATGAATCTTAAGTGCATTTTTACTATTTTTATAATTTTTTGTAATTTTATATTTATTAATTTTCCTTGTTTAATTTTATTTGATTATTATTTTGTTTTCTTTCTTTGGATGTTGTTCTTTTTTTTAGTTAATTCATTATTTTTTATATATACTTGTGGACAAAAGCCCAAGGAATTGAATTTTGATCCAGAATTAGAATTTATTATGTAGAGACTTAGGAAAGAAACTCAACCAAGTAAATTTAGTAAAGTATTAGTGAAAACTATTAGTGAGTAACAAGTTGAGGCAAAGATTGAATCATTAGAAATGGAACATTAGGATAATGTAGTTGTGCATAATTATGAAGAACGTGAAGAATCCACAATTATGGGCTTATGTATGGGAATCAACAATAGAACTTTAGCTAGAGTAGTTAGACCTAGGTTTAACTTGAACAATTTAGAGATCCCTCATGGGATTATTTCTATGGTTAAAGCTTCACAATTTGGAGGCTTAACTTTAGAGATTGCAATACCATGCAAAAAACTTTTTAGAAAATTTTGACTTAGTTCAACACTATGAGAGTTATGAAGATATGGTCAAATTTAGACTATTTCCTCTATCCCTTAGTGATAAGGCTAGATCCTGAATTTCTACACTCTAGCCTAATTCCATTATCATTTAAGATAATTTCATGAAACTCTTTCTAACTAAATTTTCCCACTGGCTAAGATAGAAAAGATGAAAATTGAGAGGTTTACAAAGATGTTTTCTAAATGTTTGAGTTATAGAGTTAGTACATCGTAGCAAGTTGATGTATTCTAGATGGTACGACTATCACAGGGTGCCAAATAATAATACCTAATTTGACTTCTTAACTATGTAGTAGGGTAAGTTAGGGTTGAGGCCACAAAGAACTATTTAGTGTTTTTACTATTTCAAATGTTGCTCAAAATAAAAATCTCATAATTTTATGAAATTAAAATAGACAGAAAAAGGACTAATGAAATTAAAACAAAAGCATAAAATATCAAGAAGCGAATAACTAAAACAGTAAACTTAAATAAGGAAATTAATGCAAATAAAACAAGAATGCAAATATTAAGAAACGGATAACAATAACTTAAAGCTAGGGAAAAGATATTTTTAAGACTCAAGATATATAATTGATCATCGAAGACATAAAAATTGTGTTATGACTAAGATGTTAATCTATAAACACAAAAAAGCTATTACATTCTAAATTCCTTCAACTATAGGTAAATTCGATATGATCTTAAATTTTCCTCTACCTACATAATAATTTAGAACAAGCTTTCTAGATTTAATAGCATAATAGCATTAAACAATAAGAACAGTTAACTTAAGTTATAATCTTACACACACAGAGCATGTAACCTAAAGAATCAAAACCCTAGGTTAACTTGATTAAGTTTTACTTACAAAATCAATTAACCTATTACAACTTGTGGTATTAACTAGTGACAATTACGAATCACAATCCCATACCTAGTATTTAAACTAGAAATCATAAATAAGGTGACCAATCCTATATATAATCCCTAATTCTTTTAACTCAATAATAGCATAAAACACAATATTATTAAAAACTCAATTCATATCTCATAATCACAATCCATATAACCCTTTTATATCTTTTGACCCATACAAAATTATATCCCTTTAATATCTTTTGACCCATACAAAATTAGCCTAGTATAACAAAATTAAGCAAAATAGAAAATATAATCAATATAAACATGATGGAATAACAAAATAAGTCGTGCAAATCAAAGATTCAATGATAAAATAATAATATTTAAAGATTTGAGAAAGAACAAGTATGTAACATCAACTCAAATGCAAGAACATGGAAAGTAATGAAATAAAAATGAAGTAATAGTAAAAAGCCCATGAAAGTAAGATATCTAATCTATCTAAAATATGATATCTAAGAGTATTCTCAAATACAAGATGAAAGAAAGCAAAACTAGCAAAACTAAGAAAAAAATGAAGAAGAACTAAGTGGCTACTTTAAGAGGAGCTAAAAGTGACAAAAGCTGATCTCTAGATCCGTCTCTTGGCCTTATATACTCCCCCATTTAGAGTCAAATCTATTGGAGAGTAATATACTTGATTGCCCTTGGATTTAGAGTGAAACAACCTTTTCTAGATGTTCAATGACACTTAGATCAATGGCAGTGAATATTAATGATGTTATTAAACTCTTAGAATATGATTCCTTTGTGCAATCTTTTATATCTAAAATTGGCCTTTACACCTAGAATTTTCCTCTTTAGGTCCAATTATGCATTTAGACTCATAATAAATATAATTTAAGTATTTAAGCAAAAAAAAGAAGAAGGTAATATCATATTAAATCACTTATTAAAATATCAAAGATCACACCTTTATCACTATACCAAATGTTGGTCTTATTTGGCACTTAAGAGGGGAGATGAATTAAGGGCTTAAATTTTAAGTTTATGATTCTGAATTAAAAAAATTTACCTAATACTACAGTGGAAGCAAGTTAATAAATGTAAATAACTACAGAAATAACTTGTAAATAAATACTTTAATGTTAAATTATAAGGCGGAGAAGAAGACAAACCAATTTATAATAATTTACAGATATCAACTTTCTGCTATGTTTCCTCCTTAGCAACCTTGTTAAGAAATTTTACTATAAAAATTACAAGTGTAAAGTTAATAATACAAATCCTTTTATAAGGCTTAAGAATAACCTTTATAATTTCCTTCCTTACTTGCTTTCAACCTCTAAACATACACTTACAAAGTACTTAAATGTTTCACTTCAGTTGACAATGGTGTAGAAAAAGGCTCACAAACTTTTATGATGTACGTAAAAAAATGCTCACAAAAAACTTCACAAACCAAACCAAATCAATCTTAATGAAAAAAGTTTTCCAAAACTAACAAAACTAAGTTTTTAGTTCTGAAGACACTTGTACAATTGATTTCTCTACCCTTGGATGATTGAAACTCATGCACAACACCTATTTATAATTTTTTATAGGCCTACTAGGCATTGCCTAACATTGTTTAATAATTAATCTCATTTATTTTATATTACCATTATAAATTTTCCTATTGGACATGAATCATGCTTTGATTGGTGGACCGGTGCATTGAACTAGTCAATAAGTGCTATTAACTAATCAATTGTTCTATTTCAGATTGGTTTTCTAACGATTAAAAAGACATGAAGCACCTAAAAATTAATCAAAACCAACTCAATTACTTTAAAATAATTCTTTGACTAACATACACTTTGGTTTCTTGTTTGAGACTCACTACTTTCGGGTGGCCTCTTGTTGTGTACATTTTTCCTTTCTTTGATTATTCTATTTACTGATTTATATAGAAAAACAATTTCCTTAAAGATTTTAACTCACTAAGAAGGTCAATTCAAAACTTGTCATATAATTTCCTCTTGATTATACAACCTACATGAATATTATAAATCATGAATGCCGTTTTAAACACTAAAACAAATTAGGCAAAACATGCATTAAAAATTATAACCATAAACGTATAAATAATATAATTTTTCTTTAAAAATGGAGTCATCCTTAATATCAACTTCATGATTTCCAATTTAGCTTTAAGATTCTATAAATAAATTCTTTCATGCTTCAACCATATACCTATCTTTTAAACACTTAAACACAAAAGAACTTTATAGAAAGGTTGTCTTGGCATCAATAAAACAAGATAGAATTGCCTTTGGTTCACCACTAAAGTTAAGGAAAAAACCTCTTCTACCCATAGTATTATAGATACAGCCATTAGAGGTAACCTTATAAGAAAACCCTAGATTAAGTCTATAAAATGATAGAGGAGATGGTGACTAATAACTTCCAATATGATTTTTATTAAAACCCTAGGGGACCATATGGAGCTCACACTATTAATGACTTTATAGCTTTAATAGCCTAAATAAGGTTCTAAACAAGAATTTGGATAGTCTAGTTAGTGGAGTTAGTAGTAGTGCATTGAGAGGTCAAGTTATGGGTAAAAATGTAGATGTAAGTCCTACTCATCCTTAGATTGTCAAGTAAGAAGCCTTTTCGCCCAAGAGCTTGAGCATGCCCAATACATAAGGAATTTTAATAGTTAATAAAGGAACCCCTTCTTTAACACTTATAATCATGGGTAGAAGAATTATCTATACTTTTCTTGGAGTAATAGTTAAAACAACCAACACACTCCTCAAGCCCTGCCTTAGAGCCCCACAACACCTAAGTTTAGAGCCAATGCACCTCCACCATAAAAGAATACTAGTTTTGAGGAGACAGTAATGAAGTATATCTAATATAATGAGTATAGAATGCAAAACCATTAGGCTTTAAGTAAGGAAAGTTTAATGGAGGAAAAAATTAGAAAGAAAGGAAGTTAAGAAGGAGGGCTGACTTAGCTTATTTATCAACCCTAACGTAAAACCATATAAGCCTAAGATCCTATATCATCAAAGACTAAAGAGTGTGAACTTGGATAATAATTTCAAGAAAGTCTTAGAGGCCTTTCTCTTAAGAAAAAAGCATTCTTTTTGGGTATTGAGAATGGGTCGCAAGCCACTACCCATGGTTTAACATCTAAGTGTTACAAAAAATGCTAGTCTTTGAAAGCCTCTCTATTTTAGTACCTTGGTAGGTTTTCAATTCTACCCTTTCTTTTATAGTCTTTCTTTACCCACTATCTTATATACTAGTTGGTAGGCCAATAACATGTTAATCACTTATTTCGACTCCTATTATCTTCCAATGTAGTTGGTCACAACTCGTGCATCTTCTTATTACTACTAGTCTCCTCCTTGCCATTCCCATCTTAGTCGTTGTTTTCCTTTTGATTTTGTTACTCTGATTCCAATGGTGTGACAGTGGGTTTTGCCTAAGTTACCTTATCCAACCTAGGAAAATTGAGATTTTCTAGTCTATGTGTATAGGAGCATCTCAAACAAAGAAGAGTTTAGCCTAAATTCAGGCCTAGCTCGTTTGTCTGCCACTAGGTTTGGGAACAATGCCAGGCAAAGGTGCCGCTATACCCCTTAATGAATCTAATCATCATTCGACCTATCATAATATTCAGTTTCAATTCAATGAAGAAAAAAATACTTATATCATTGATAGCCACTAAACACAGAAGTGAAGTCAAGTTCATAGCTTTGGCCTTTCCCTTGCCTTAACCCTTTACTTTACTTGCACATAAAAGAAATAAATTGATCTTATAAACTATGATTATTCTATTTAATGAGTGATAGTACCTAAATTATACATCTTTTAGGTATTCTTTCTTGATGATTATCTTAGGTTGAAGGGATAATTCCGTGTGATTTATGTGTATATTTGGTTGATTCTTGAATAATATGTTACTTATATTGTTTTAAATATATATTAATGTTTTTAAGAGAATTCGGTAAGTAATTCGATATCCTTTTAGAGTTAAAATAGATGTGGAATCAATTTAAGGAGCAAGGGTATAAAGTTCAGCGATTTCACATCAAATAAGAAGGTCATAGGACAAACAAAGAAGAGTGTATCACGATAATACCAAGAGAAGAAAAACTAGAAGGATTCATGACCAAGCTCACGGCAATGAGCCTAGCCATGATTTATGGAGTCATGAGATCTAGTAGATTTCGTGCTATGAGCCTTAGATTGAGTTGTATCAAGTCCCTTGCATTTTTACTTCGATTTTGGGTCTTTTCTTAGGAACTTTTGATCTTGGAATGTGGAGACCTACCCTAAAGGTCTAGAAGTCATTCTAAAGCCATCTTATAAGGATTCTGCGCAAGATTGAAGGAGGAAGTTAAATTAAAACATATAGAATTGAAATTAAAGAGTAGATCTCATAATAAGGAGTTAAAAGAGTTAAGAATCATTACAATGAGCTAATTCATCCTTCTCTTTTTATTATTGTTGTTGTTTTTTAATGATATCTAGGAACTAATTCTCTTGTAGGATTTATATTGTCATGAATCCTAGTATGTAGTATTTCATTCTTCCCTTAAACTAATGTTGAATTTTTATATTCATATTAGATTCACTTATGGAGTTAATGACATTGGTTTTTAATTGTTATGCTAATGTAAACTTTAATTTTAATGATGTGATAGTATATGTTTAGATTGAGAAATCAAATATATGATTAGATAAATCCATAAATGATGCATCTTGCATGAATACCTAGAGATAGGCTTACAAGATATCTAAATTAGGTGTGAATTTAATAAAATCAATAGGTTCAATAGAATAGATTAAAGCATTCAATTGATATTTTTGAGATAGGGAACTTTCACGTAACTTATCACATTAAATAGAATACATAATTCAAAAGAGAGTCTAATTTAATTTAAGACACCTACAGGCTAAGAAAATCTAAAGAATTAGCTAATTGTAGGTTGATGGATGGATATAAATACATCTCAGGAGGATTAACTATCAAGATCCTAACTTCATTATTGCTTTGTAATTTTTTTGAGATTTTCCTTGGATTTGTCTTTCGTCATTTCATTTATTTTCAAACATAAATTAGTCAATCAACTCTTATGTAGGCTAGGTAACTAGGATAAGAATTCTCTAGTAGTTATAGTTCTTATGGATTGTAAACCTGGACTCACAATACCTATATTATATCGTTATACGTGAACTTACCTATTTGTGTACCTAGTATTGTTGTTTAAGATTCTTTGGTTTATTTGTTATTTAAAACTTTGGTATGATTTGTAAGCATAAAGTTTTTGGTTTTTATTGAGGAACTATGCCGACTATTAGGAGTGTCTAATCATTGTTAGAATGACCATCTATGTTTTCTTTTTACTTTTATTTGCTTTTAGTTTCTGCATCTTTAAGTTTTTAAATTCTTTTTAATTTTTTACACTTTTTATTTTGTTTTAGAGCTCTTCTCTATTTGATCTCTGATTGCGGTTGGCCATATACAAAATTTGCTCAAATTAATCTATCTTTCAACGCATAATTTAATAATTTAATTTGAGACTAACATTCAGCAAGCATACCGGTCGAATCAAGTAATAAAGTGGAGTATATTTAAGACTCTGGGTATCGATCCTATGAGAAAGTTTATAGGATGTAAGTACTAGTTCAATTGGATTACAATTATCAAGAGAACACTTAGCTTTATGATAAATAACTAAAAGATAATCTAGAATTTCTAGAAAAATTCCAATCTATTGTAAAAGAGCTACAGATTGCTTTTCCTAAATTATTCAATTAAGCTTTGGTAGTTGATGATTTAATTGATAGATCAGTGATGCTTAATCTAGGGTCTTCTCTAACTCAAGACAGTGCTATAGTTATGACACTGACTTATCTCTATTGGTCCTATCCTAGGGTTTGGTTATGCCTCGGACTTAGGTAATAAGCTTAAATTTTAGGAAGTCTAATCCTAAATCATCCTAATCCAAGACTAGTAACCTCATGATCAACCAATCTTTGGTTAGTTCATTGATTTAAATCACGTTGCTTATTGACTTTTCTAATAACCTAAGTAGAAACTATCGGATTCTAGATTATTTTAAGGCAAAATCCTAAGTGATCAGTTCAGGACAAGCATTAAGCATTCAAATAAATAAATATTAATTCACTAATCATGCATTAATTATAAATTAACACAATTAACCATCCATAAATAGATTCAGCATGGTAACTTAACTAAAATTAAACATTAAGTACAACAATTAATCAAAGCACATGATAAATATAACTTAAGCAACAATAGTTTGATTAATTCAAAATAACAACAATAATACACAAAATTAAAAGTTTAGAGTGAACCAAATCATATCCTCATATGGTATTCTAACTCATAACTACATGACTACAACTGCTAGAACTCCAAACAACTTGAAAATCTCAAATTACAAAAGAAAAAAATGAAAAACAACCTAAGACTACTTTGATCTAAAAACTAAGGTGTTTTGATCCTAAAATTGATGCCTAAAACATCTGGGAGAGGTCCCTTTATATAGGAATTAAGCAGCTGCAAGTGGAGGACGAAGATAAGCCATAAATGTTGAAGATTTAGGTCAAAAATGGCTGCTACACGTTCATTAACGGCATCCCGCTGTCCATTAATGGCACCCTATTCATTTATTAACATCACCCTGTTCATCCATCGACGTGACCCTAGAAGGATGCTGTTGATGATCAACGTGATCCTGGCATGGTTCCATTGATAGTTGACTTTTAGTTGACTTTTAAAAAGACTTTTATCTTTTTACTCTAATCTCCATCTTTAAGCTCCCTCTTGTAAAGTAAACATAATAACACATAAATAGAAAATTTAAGCACTAAAATAAGGTTAAATTAACATCAAATAACATCTAAAAATACTATAAATTTAACCATTAACAACTCCGCCACACTTAATTGGTTTGCTTGTGTTCAACTTTCTCAAACTATTATATAATTATAAGAAAATTAATTCAAGATTAAAAACATTATTATTGAAAATGTCTTCTTCATCTTTCAAAAATAATGACTCATCGAAATGTTATATAATCAATTATTCATATCAACTCACAAATGCATTTAAATCATTTCATCCTTTTTCAACCTTCAACCTTAACTCATAAAAATCAATTCCACATGTAAAAGGCAAATATCATGAGTTTAATGCATCAACTTTTAAAACACTTTTACATTCATTATTTAATAAGTTATTTAGATAAATAAATTAGTTAAATATTTGAGCAACTTGGTGGAGACGTAACTCAATCTTTTGACGAGAAGGTGAACATTTGACCGTGAACAACGCCCGGTTACTCAATTGAGATACATCAAATCAACTGGCAGTTACCACTACTCATAAGTTTAATCTTATACACACATGTATATTGCTTTTTTTTTCTTCTATTTTTTCTATTTTTAATTAATTTTTTCTATTTTTTCTTTTCTTTTTTTAATATACATATCTGTATAAGATTAAATCAGCAGAGTGAAGTTTGCTCACTTATTTAATCAATTAAGTTATTTATTTATTTATTTAGTTTAATGATAAAAGTGATTTAATAGAAGTCATAAAATTACTCACTAAGTTGAATTTTATATGTGGAATATCATTTTGTTTATCAGGTATCTGTTATCTAAATTATGAAATGAGTTAAAAGCATTTAGTCATTAATAGTTACAATTAATTATAAAACATTTAAAATTGTCAAAAATAATTGAATTCAAAAGCAAATATGGACAATAATAAGCATCAAAATCGAAATTTTTTTCCAGAAATTATAAACTAGTAAAAGAAAGTCAAATAATTGAAATAGGTGAATAGTGTGTGAACGATTGTACTAAAAAATCACACAAGGTAAATTCCCAGGAAAGACAGGAGGGGTCACAAACGGTTCCACTTAAAATCCAATCTCCTAGACAAAAATTTCCTACACATGTAATTTCATAGCATAATAATTCAATACAACTATACCTGACAAAAAAAAAATCAAGTGTGCTTAACTAACATTTCCTTTCC
>JAOXYD010235257.1:0-17611 GCA_028565735.1 Pinacopodium congolense | reverse complement strand
CAGCCTAGAAGCCACTTCTAATTCTTGACATGTAACCTAAGTCCCAAACTAACCTAGACCTAAAAGCACCAATTTAACACAAGTTTAACTCCATTCTCACAATTTTCATCCCTTTATCCTTCTAATATCTCTAAAACCCTAAGAAAACTAGCCACACATGTTTATATTGATCCACAAAAGCATTAAATAAACAAAATCCATATCTAAATTTAGAAACTCAAAGTTGGTAAATCAACAATAATCAAGGAAACCACAATTCAATTCTCTAACTAATCCCTAAAGAAACAAAAATTCCAGCACATTAAGAAAAAAACCAAACTGAATTTAAAACATTACACAATATGAAATTATTTAAAGATTCATCTCTAAATCAAACCCAAACAAAATATAAATAAGTAAAATAGCATAAACAAATCATCTAATCAATAACTAAAAACCACTAGAAATTAGAACAAAAATAACTAGGATAGAAGCTTGAACAACTGAAATCCATGCAGAAACAAAGAATTAAAGTCACTTATTGAATTAGAATCACTATTCATACATTTTTCTTGAAATATCAAACTCAAAACCCTTAAAACAATTCATCTAAACAATCAAGAATAACTAAATCAAATAATAAATGTATAAAAACATACAACAAATGCTAATAAGAAGCCAAAAGAACTAGAAACAATAATGTAACAGATTAACAACTAAAAAAATCGAAATCCAACCTAAAAGCCTAAGAGAATGGCTAAGAAAAAAGGGAAGTTAAGAGAAGTATGTTTGTGTTACGTGTTATGCTTCTCTCCATTCCTCCCTGCTGACCCTCTCTTCTATTTTCATCTTTTATACCCTTTCTTATTAGGATAAGGTGGCTGGGTGAAAAGACAGATTGCCCCTAATTTTTTTCCATGGAAGACCCCTACATAGCTATCTGACATCCAATATAGTGGTCTAAAAACCCATTGTATTAGTATTGAAATCGCAGGAATACGTTAGTCAGTAAGAATCTCTTAGCCCACCATATATAGACTTTTAGTGTGTCGTATATAGCCCTAGATAGCGGATTTCCAATCAATTTTTTATCCAATTCCCTTCAAAACTTGCAATCTTGATCCATAACTTATGCTAAGGGTTTGAACCAGTCAGTCATCCTAATTTTAACATAATTTGAGTACCTTTACATAAAAAATGGGAATGAATTCACATGAAATAACATCTAAAAACTTAACCAAATTCATTCCTATCAAATTCCCTTTAGAAAAATGGCAATTAAAGAGTAAGTGGTCATGGGATTCTTAGCTTAAGTTGTAAAATGGATAGATAGACGCTTATGATGAAGCTATGTAGTATTCTATCTCTAGGGAGCTTGTTGAGGATGGCTAGCCAAAGAATGAAGCTATGTCTAGGGATAAAATACTTATGCCATACTCTATTGGCTTACAAATAGTTTTAGATAAGGGGTTTAAGACATTTATAGGCTAAGGGTTTATGGAGAACGTGGATGGCTATGGAATCTATTCTAAAAAATTAGTTCTAGAGGGGTTTGGGAAGAAAGGAGTGTTTAGTTCTCTAATATAAGGAGGGATGGAATTTGGCTAGGACCAGTAATTATTAAGGATGAAGATGGAAACTTTTGCATTCTATAGGATTCCAAAGTTATAAATACATAGTAGACAGATGTGCTTACTTAAAATCAATACCAGATGCAAAGACCATGCCAAAGGTAGCTTTTTTCTCCATTTCCTATGCTAAGGGTAATTTTATCTTAAAAAATCTCCCTAATATTAGTGTCTTCTTTCAACTTCTTTAACTATTCCATTTTTACTTGAGATTCAAGAAGCTTTTCCCTTTAATAATAACATTAGGGAGCCAATTCATACACAAAGATTCTTTATTATTAAATACGAACAAAATCCCTTTAACAAGTAGCCCACTTTATAAGATCTGGCATGTTTGATCCCTATCTTACCTTCTTTTTTGGGTTTAGAAACATCATAAGAATATTCTTTAAATTCGATATGGATATTAGAGATTCTAGACCATAGAAAATTCATCATTTTTCTCTCAATAACTTAAAAGGAAAAGTTACAAAGGGAAATTGAGTAGACTAATAAACATGAAAGTTAAAACAAGAAGGTGGTTATTAGTTGTAGCTTGTCAGCCAAAGATAAGGTTCTGTTGATGTAAAAGTTTATCCAATTATCAATCTTAAAAACATGGTGACCAGTCTCTCCTTATGAGTCTGTTAGATAAGAGAGGGATTCCAAGGAATTTGACATGGAGTTATTTTAAAAGAATTCGTAAAATATTAGAGATAAGTGGAGGAAGGGTTTTATCAAATATGGAGACAAAGGCTTGGCTCTTTTTAGGATTTATGTATAGACTTGATGAGTGCAATAAGAGTCAAAGGGATTGAAGAGGGTCCACTTAAATTTAGTGTCTACAAAGTTAAAGAGAAGAAGGTTATATATGAAGTTGAGATGGGTAAGATAGGTAGTAGAGCAATTCTAATGGCACTAGAAGTTGAAGTAATTTTGAGATTGATAATGAAATATTTAGGAGAAGGCTTCTACGTAAATAATAAAGAGATAGGAGGATATTGGGTCCATTTATCTAAAACTACGTTAGCTTCTAAAAGAGAATGTGGGTTCACCATTAAAAATGGGGGAGGACGGGGGTGGTTATGCACTCTTTAATTTAAGCAACACATTGATTTAGAAAACCAAAGCTGGTCAAGGAATGAGGGATGACATCCCATTGTACTGTGTCAAAAAATTTTTGAGACCAATCTTGAAGACACATCTCTTATGACCATTATTGGGGAGGTAATCTTTGAGGCTTTCCTAAGTAAGAAGAATGTTGTCCCCAATTCTTCTACCCTTAATAAAAGTTTATTGGATTTTACTTATGAATAAATGGATAATTCTTTTCATCCTTTTAGCAAAAAGTTTAGAAAATGGCTTTGTATAGCATATTGCTATAGCAAATGTGCCTAAAATCAGTGGTTGTAGACGTGGTTTGAAATTTAGGAATGAGTAAAATAAAGGTGGCTACAATTTTTTTCAAAAGCCTTCCACTAGTGAAGAAATGAAGGGTAGCTTCAATAAAGTGTGGCCAACTATATCTAATATTTTCTTATAAAAGAAAACATTGAAGCCACAAGGTCTTAGGGCTTTAATAGGATTAAAACTAAAGAAGGATATATGGATTCCTGAGGTGTAAAAGGTGATGTAAGACAAGAATCTATGATCTTAGGAATGAAATTCTTAGTGTAATGATTAAATTGATTGAGATTAACATGTTAATTTCTTCCAACTCCCAAAATGGATTGAAAATAAGAAATTAAATATGTTTGGACTTCACTAGAGAAGGTGATAATATTGTTAGCGGAATCCATCAGTGCACATTTATTGTTTTTATTCTAATTTTTTGGGAGAGAACTATGAAAATTTTGGTTTTCTTGTCTCTCTCCTTAAGTCATTTTATTATAAAGATTTTTTTGAAAAAATGAATCCTAGTCTTCTAAGGCTTTTTAGTGCTCATAAAAAGCTTGATCCTCATAAAAAGGTTAGAAATGGACCGAAGCTAAGAAGAATTGACCATTGTTCTATCTAATTTTTTGGCTTTAAAGTCATAACCTAACTACTTATGGCTTCAAGTATGGAGAGAACCTGATGTTCAAGGTCAACAATGTTGCAGTGGTTTAAGTAGTCTCTTAAATCTAACATTCTTGATTTGCATATGACATTAAAAGTCTAGTTTTTTCAATATTTAAAATAGTGTTGGGATAGCAAAAAATAGTACCAGTGTTAGTTAGGTCATTTTATAGTTTTTTCCTATAATAATAATTATTAGATACATATAAATAAATGACTAAGAGTTTAATATTTTAAAAGTAAGGTCTTAATATTTAGTTGTATATACTAATCAAAACTCTCTAATATATAGTAGGTGAAAATGTTAAGGATCTAAAAGAATAGGATTTTTGCACTAGAGTTAAGATTAGGATTATCAATAAAGTGCCGGCCATAAAACAAACATGAAGAGATAAAGTTGATAAGGGAGGGATGTTTAATTCTAATTTCAATGAGGTAAACTGAGGAAGGCCTCACTAACCTGAGATAGTTTTAAATTCCTAATTGGTTCTTAAGGTAATTAAACCCTTTTGGTATTCTAAAACATCATAGTCATAATCAAACTACTAAAACATCTTGAGCCCTACCTTTGTTTCAATTTTTTTCCTTCGATCTTATCATTGATCTAGCTATGAATTCCATTACATCAATGCCATTCATCTCATTAGAAATTGAATCCCTTGAGTCATCAAGCATTGGACCTTATGCTATAACATTATCTTAAAATTAGGATAAGAGTTTCTAAGCCTACCCATCAAAGAGGGTGTATCCAAGGTTATTTCAAGGGTTTGATCCTTAAATGGTTATTGGCTTAGACTTCTTTTTTGAAGCTTCATCCTCTTTCCCTAATTAAGTTGCTGAAGATTGGGACATGATCATTTTTCATACTTGAGGGGATTTAGTGGTTTTAATATAGATATTGTACAAAATGTACATGTTTTTTTATACAATTCATCCTTCAATTTACACATTATCTAAATATTTATGCCCTTTAAAGTGTGTTTTCATCATATTTAGGTATTAGGTACATTTAAGGAATCAATATTAAATAAAGAAGCAAGATTTGAATCCTTTTTTGGAGCATAATACTAGTCTAACAATAATATCATTATTAGTTAACAAGTAGTGTCATTATTCTCTTGAAAGATAGTAATGGTGGTACTATAACGACATCATTATGTTACCTAAGGACTGTCGTAATGTTCCATGTATTGGATATAAAAGTAGTTCTAAAATATGGCAAAACAGGAATATTCTTGGAAATTTCACTAACTTTCATATGCCAACATCAAAACAGAGGTTAGAAGAGCTTGGAGGAACTTATTTTCTATAAAAGTTACATCATTTCCATTCTCTTTTCTAATAAATCCTAATCAATTTTCGATAGTTTAAAGGTTGAAAATAGGAAGATTCAAGGGATTAGAGATTTAAGGACACAAAAATGAGCTTGATGTAGTTGACTAAGAGAAAGTAGTCAAGAGAGGAGTTTCCATCCATTTGGCTATCCTAATCTCACTTCATTTTTCTCCATGATTCGTTTTCATTCTTCCTTTACATTTACTTTGAGTTTATTGATGCTTGAAGGTAAAAAAGAAGCTTTGTGACATTGACTAGGAGAAAGAAGCCAGAATAACTCTTGCTTTGTTTTTCTCTATAGTTGGTTTCATTATTTCATATATCTATTGTTCATTTTGTTCTTGTTTAAGGTGTTAAGAAGCTTGGGGTTATTAGGTTAATTACAGCAAGGTATGGGTGGACGTTTTCATATTATGAAAAACTTAATCTCTAATTTGTTTTACTCTATACTTTTTTTCATTGTTTCTTTAGACCTTGATTGTGTATTGCTTATCAAGAGCAAACATAATTTGATGTTCGAATGAAGTGGACAACTTATGTATAATTTGATTTATTGATATTTTACCAATTATATTTCGTTGCATTTTGTGGTTTTGTAATTGGTAGAAATAGATATTAATTTAAGTGCCTAAATTGGCACAATTTACTTGAGTTATCAAATTGTTTTTCGCATCCTTACACTCCTAAAATTAAATTGTTCTTTAGCCCTTTGCTATTGACTCATTAATTTCTAACTTAGTTTAGGTTGATTTATTTTAAATTTAGTTTAAACTATCCAAAATTTGAAGTTATTTTATAACTTGATTTTTAAACCAGCACTTACTAATCATTCATTGTGGAATTGATACTTAACTTATAGCTATATTATGAAAAATATATATAGTTGCACTTACTTATAGATCTCTTCAGCATAGCAGTAGTTGTTTCAATTTAAATCTTGGTATAGCATAGGCCCAACCGTTTAATTCTGATACCTTTTGTGCATTCTTTGTTATAGGTAAATGCATGATCAATTTTTTTGCATCGTTGCCAGGGATGTATGAGTGATACTATGAGGATTGAGAAATATTATTTTGACCATTTTATCTACTTTGGTTGGTGTGTTTTTTTTTTCATATTATGTTTTGCATTTACATGCTTATGTTGCATTTTATGTAATTCTGTTACATTTCATCCAATGTTTGCATTTAATAATTTGCAATTTTCCTGTTTTTATGGTAGTTGATTCCACTAAGAATCCTATAAAAGCTGAACCTAAGATTAAAATGTTTTGAGGATGATTATTAGATGGAGGTCCAGATAAGAAGAATAAGTTAAAGTTTTAGATAAAAAACTTGTATAGGTGGAGGAGGAACATAGGCCAAGATTGATGTGTAATTATATAAGGCTGTCTATTTATGGGACACAATTAAGATTTTTTAGGCCTTCAATAAATTTTAACATCATTTAGATAAATTTAAACGCCATTTTGATGATCCAACAATTGTTGCAATTTAATGGGTTAGACAATGAGGATCCTAATGCTCACAAGCAACTTTTTTAGAGTTATATGGCCCTTTTAAGATTAATGAAGCTTCAAATGATACTATCAGATTGAGTTATTCCTATTTTCATTTATATAAAAAATCAATGGTTAATGTCCCTTCATAAGGCAACCCAATGGTTAAAGTCCCTTCATCCCAGTTTAATTACAAAGTGGGATAGCTTCACCAAGAAACTTTGATGAACTACTTTCCTCTTATAAAGATTTTGAAGTTAAGGAATGACATTTTGGCATTTGTTAAACTAGATGGAGTGACTTATATGAGAAATGGGAGAGTAGTTTCCCTCATCAAGATCTATCTACATTGCTTCAAGTGAAAAAAATTTATTGTGGTCTTAACCAATTAATGAAGAAAATGATAAATATAGCTACAAGTGGTATTTTGACCACTAAAACTCCATAAGCAACCCAAGATTTGATCAAGGAAATGGCATGAATAAATAAAAGTGGCAACTGAGTAGGAATACAGTCACTAAATTAGTTGGTTTACATCAATTGGATGTTCTCATAGAACTAATTACTCAGCTTCAGTTAGTGAATAAGAAGATTTAGAATTTAAGTTCTTCATACAAATCGGTGCCAATTATGTTTTATGATTGCTGTGGGGGAGACCATAGCATCCCAGAATGTAAAATAGGAAACATTTTTGCTAAACTCGAAGAAGTTAACTACTTTAGGTACAACAAAAGGGACAACCCCTATAGCCATCCACACAATCCGGGTTAAAGGCAACATCTAAACTTTTCATGGAATAATTAAAATTATAGAAGGCCTCAGCATCCAAGTTTCTAACAACATGAGAAGAAGGCATGCTTTAAAGAGTCAATGACGAAGTTTGTGTCCTTATCAATATCTCACTTCCAAAAATTAGAAGCGGTAATTAGGAATTAACATTGAAAATAAAACTAGGCAGGTTGTTAAATTCATTGTTGAGAGGAATTAAGGTAGCTGACAAAGTAACACAGAAGTAAACAAAAAAGAACAAGTGAATGTCATTACCATGAAGGATGAAGTGGAGCTAACCAATGAGGAGGATATAAAAGAAGGTTCAAAAGAAGATGACCTAATAAATAAGGAAGAGATAGAAGGGCATCCAAAAGAGGCCATTGATGCAAAAGAGTTAGGAAAAGAAGAAGAGATGCAAAGAGACCCTTTAAGCAATAAGGATTAATCAAAAGTTGCATCCATGGTCACATCTTCAGAGGAATACTTGATAAGGATGAAAGCATACATATTTTAGACATGATTTAATTCTTGTAAATGAAGTTTTGGATGCAATTTCATGTGATTTTCATGAAATTCTAGTTAAAATCCTTGAATGAGATGTTACTTATATGGTTTTCATGTTTTATCCCTTTTCAAAGGATTTTAGAGAAACATTTGGTGCAGTTTTGGGATTGCAATTGTTATGGAGTTAGTTTGGCATTCAAGAACATCATGTGAGGTATCTTTACACCAAATTTCTAGACCATATGACAAGTCATTAAGGATAAATCAAGAGAAGAACAAGAGAAGTTTTAAAAAGCACCAGTTTTGATGTAGGTTATTTTGGTGAGAAGTTAGGTTCATTTGTAGAACTCATATTCATATGAAATTTTATAAGGTTCAAGAAATTTATGTTAGGAACCTAGATATCAAATTTCAGGGCTAGAGGGCATGCTAAGCGGAAGATATGGTGAATCTAGTAAGAGGCCACGAGATGGGCCATGCTTATGGCCCAAATCGTGGCCATTGGACAGGGAATCCCATGGGTTGACCCATAGTCATGGGATAAACTATGGTGATTCTTAGGAAACATGTCCCTTGACCTAATTTTAATTTTTTATGCCTTTCAAGCCTCAAATAAGTGGAAGGAAATCATTACTCCAAAGAGGAAAAGCCCTAGGCTCTTACCAAAGGTTTTCATGCAATTTCTTAAGAGAGTAATGGGTCTAAACACATCAAATAAAAGATCAAGGATTGGATTTCATACATCAAACGTCAAGGATTTAAGGATTCAATACAACATCAACATGAGATTTCTTAATTATTTCTTTCTTTTGTTGGTTTGTATAATTATTTTAATGTGTAAGAAATAATTTTCTTTTAGGATTAGGATGTTTACAAACTCTAGATTTTAGTTTTTATTGTTATTCTTGGATTAACTCTTAAGTTCCAAATTTTGAATTAGATTTGTTGATGGATGCTTACTAACTTTGATTTCAATTTTTATGTAAATGTAAACTTTATTCTCAAACCTTTGTTTGTGTATGATTAGATTGATAGATCAATTACATGCATTAACAAGGTATCATGCATAGGGACTTAGATATAGGCTTACATAAGATATATAGGTTAGGTGTGAACTTAACCAAAATAATAGATTCCATAAAACCAAGTAATGCATTCAAACTTTAGAATGGGATAAAGAGAACTTTCACATAGTTTATTGAATTGAATCGGGTTCCATAACTCGAGAGATAGTTCAATTTAAATTAGGTTGTCTACAGTTTAATAAATCATGGAATTTTAGTTAAGGTAAGGATACAATTAATATGCATGCATCCTAGGGGGCGTAATTATCTTAATCCTAACTTCATTCTTGATAGTTAATCTTTACAAGTGTATTAGACATATATTTTATTTGTTTAGTTATTTTCTTTTCTTAATCATCAATCAATCCACTATTTTTTGATAAATTAGCTAATTTAGGTCGAAATTTAATGATAATTGCAGTCCTCATGGATTGACACTTTGATCCATCTTCATATGTTGTGATTTAGTGAAAATTTTTCTTAGTTAATCTTCATTTAAAACTTATGTAACATCATAGCACCCATCAAGACCTAACTTTGGCATTTAGTCAGTTGACACCCAAACTTGAAGATCTAGGTAGTTTTTTCTATGGTCAAATGTACAAAATAAACCCTAACTTTTGTAGGAAAATATAGGTTAGATTGTAACATTTTCAGGTGTTCAAAATGAACCTTAACATTTTGTAAAACATTCAAAATAAACCATAACATTTAGAAAATGTTTAGAAAGAATCGTGCATAACTTTCTTGTCAGTTTGTTCGTTTTCTACCATGTGGGCATGCCATGTGGTGGTTAGTCATTGGTCAAAGTTTTTGGGGAACCCACTATGCCATGTGCACGTTAAGGTTTTTGAATATTTTCTAAAAATTAGGATTTATTTTGAACGTTTTATAAAAATTTAAGGTTTGTTTTGAACATCGAAAAACATTAAGGTCTAGCCTATACTTTCCTATAGATGTTAGGGTCTATTTTGTACATTTTGCCTTTTTTCTATCCCCTATAATATTGGTGGTATATTTGTTGATGGTACTTTAGTTGGCTTTAGTGTTGTATTAAATGCGATGTTATATATCATGTCTCAAAGGTCAAATCTCAAGGAATTACTCATAGCTATGATGTTAACTCAATTAGCTAATGGTTCAATTAAGCATCTAAAGAGTAACTTTGATGATATGTTAGTAAGAATCGACAAAATTTTTTCCCCGGTGATTTTGTTATGTTAGATATAGATGATGACTCTGAAGTTTCCTTAATCTTAGTAAGACTATTCTTAGCCACTTTTAAGGCTTCAATTGATGTTTATGAGAGAAGATTGATTTATAGGGTCAAGGAAGAAGCAACCAATTTTCAAATGTCTCATAATACAAGGCATGTTTATAGGCAAGGATCAACATCCTCTTTAATTCTATCTAATATTAATAAATCAAGTGTTTTGTGGGGTTACATGAAAAATGATCCACCATGGTTAATGCTCAATACAAAACTTTCTAAGGATCCTCATGGGAAAAGTGGAGAGGATAATCCTCAACTCAAGAAGTTTGATGGAGCCCAGAATGAAGAGTGCAAGGAAGTCATTTGCTTTAAGGGCAAAGCCAAGGAGGCACATGCATGGCATGCCAAATATGTAAAATGATGAATCTCATTAGAATAATTAAGCTAAAGTCATTAAATTAGTACTTGTTTGGAGGTAACCTAACTATTTATCATTTCAATTTGGTTTCCTTACTTTATTTGCATTCATTTTCTAAAGCATTTTGATTTTGTGTTGATCTTAATTTTTTTATGTTAGCTAAGTTAGTATGTGTATCTTGTTTTTGTCTTTCTATTAACGTAGTCATTAGGTTCATTACAATATTCCTAATTATTTAACTTTGAAAAGATTGGGAATGAATTTTGGGTTTAGTTATGTTTTGTAAAGTGTGGATTGTTGAAAAAACAGAGATCAACGATACTTATCAACAATGTCATTGATGTCTCGTTGTATTTTGATTGCATGTTTCCTTTGTTAAATAGAATAATGTTGTTTAAGTAAACCTAAAATCTTCATCTTCTTCCCATTTCCACCACTCCTTGTCACTTGTAGCATTTTTCTACTATTCTCTTCCATTTCTCGATTATTTCTCCTCCTTTTTCCTTCTATTAACTTAACCTTTCATCCTACTTCGCTTTTCTTACATTTTATTCCCTAAACCTCACTCTTTTCACCTCCTAAATACCCGAAATACCACCTACACTCACTTTTCATGTCCCTTTCGTCTATTTTTAGCCACTTGTTAAGGGTTTTGACCATATATTTATGTTCCTTATTTTTAGATCTATTGACTTATATCCACCATTAATTTTTTGCTCACCAACAGTCTCCCCACCAATAGAATTTTTCCCAACGTGAAATTCCTATGCTCTCTTAACCATGAAATTTAATATGAAGCTTCCCAAAATAATTTGCATCTCCTAGTTTGCCAAGGTCCTATAAAACTTTATAGAACATAAAACAACTAAGTAATGTGTTGTTGAAAACATTTAACCCAATATGTGTAAGAATCATATAGATTTTTATTTGAAAAATCATTTGTAAAACATGTATGCTTTACTTTCATACACCTTAAGTGGGGGAGAGGGTTATATGCACTTATATCTTATCCTAAAGCATATCAATTTTGTTGTTTTGTATTTTAAAGGTTTATAATTTTATGGATATTTGTTTATCTTTGATAGCATATCCTTGAAATTATTTACTATGATTTTGATTATATTGAGGACTTGAGATGTTTATGTTATTGAATTATGATTGATGATGGCTAATTGAGTTTAAATTAATTCATTGCTTTGGAAAAAGGATATTTGATGAAATAATGTATTTTATTTGTAAAATGCATAAGTATATGTAATTGTAACTTCTTAAAAATGCGTTAATAAGTAAGCAAAGTTTATTCACTCTATTGTCTTCTTACCTCTAAAAATTTAAAACTTAGAAAGTGGTGTTAATGCCTAATTAATGTATGTGACTAAGTTAAGTAATCAAGGTTATTCATAACAAAGTATTTACCTTTGAGTAAAAAGATTAAGCAACTTCTCAACCAAGCCATTAAAAGCTCATAATCATGTTTTATTTATTTAAAAAATATATACAATTGATGAATAAAGGAATTTGAATGAGTTTAAAAGTTGGAGCATGTTACCTTTGCTTATGAATTTTTCTCATTAAAAAGAATTGTGTGATTTAAATTGAAGTTTGAAATAAATCAAACACATTTGTGATTCGACATGCTTGATAAGAATACATTTTCCGTATCGTTGTCACGTAATTGAAATGTTAAATGACAAACTGACTTGCTTAAAGACAAGCAACCACTTAAGTGTTAGGGGGATTTGATAATGTACAAAGTGTGGATGTTTTTTTATACAATTCATCCTTAAATTTTCACATTATCTAATTATTTATGCTTCTTATTATTTGATTTTTTCATATTTAGGTATTGGGTCCATTCATTGAATGAAAAACAAATAATTTGGTAAGACTATAAGCTTCTTTTAAACCACAACGTGAGTTCAACAATGGCTGCATTAATGGTTAATAGGTAGCATCATTATTCTGTCAAAGGATCTCAATGACAGTACTATAATGATGTTTTTGTGTTGCCCAAGGCCAGCCATTATGTTCCGCATATGAAATATAAAAGTGGTCCCAAAATGTGGAGAAATGGGAATATTCTTGGGAATTTCACTGACTTTCTTGTTCCAACGTATCATTCTAGGGTTCCTAACCCTAAGGAGGCTTAAATACTATAAATAGCACAAAAATAAAGATAAAAAGGAAGCTTGGAAGAGGTTGGAGACACCTTTTTTTTGTGTGCACATTCCAGCACCTCCATTTTCATTTTCTATGAACTATCAATCAATTTTTTTATACTTTAGAGGTTCAAGGCAACAAGATTCAAGGGAGGAGAGTTTCATGGACACAAAAAGGAGTTTTGTTCCATTGGCTATGAGAAAGAAACCAATAGAGGGGCAGCTATTAATTAGGCTTTCTATAATCGTACTTTATTTTTCTATATAGTTGGTTTTCATTGTTCCTTTACATTTTTTTTGAGTTTATTAATTATTTAAGGTAAAAAAAAACATTGTTCTATTTACTAGGAGAAGGAAGTTGAGATAAATCTTACTTTCTTTTTCTCTATAGTTAGTTTTTGTTTTTTCTTATATCTGTTATTGATTTTATTATTTTTCTAGGTGTTAAAAAGCTTAGGGATATTAGGCTAATTTTAAAAAGGTTAATGGATGAAGTTTTCATATTGTGAATAGTTTTATCTCTACTTAACTATAGTCTAAACATGCTTTCGTTGTTTCTTCAGACCTTGAGTAAAGATTGCTTGTTAAAAACCATTATATTTTCGTATGAATGAAGCAAAGAACTTGTGTATAATTTGACTTATTGATCTTTTAGCAACTATATTTTAATTTTATTTTTAGGAGTTTTAATTCGTGGAATTTGATATTAAATTAAGTGCCCAAGTTATCTTAATTTATTTGAGTTATGAAATTGTTTTAGGCATCTTTACACCAATAGAATTAAATTGTTCTTTACTATCAGCTCTTTGATTGCCAAGGTTGTCTCTTTTTAATTTTTGTTTATACTATCCAATATGATTTGTTGAATAATAGTTTGATTTTTAGACTAGTACTTACTAATCCTTCTTTATGGGATCAATAGTAAACTTACTACTATATTTTAGAAAAACAATAGGTGCACTTCCCTATTGTTGTGCCTAGTTTAGAAGTAGTTGTCTCAGTTGAAAATTTTGCATAACTTAGCCTTGAGCAATTAATTTTTGTATCTTTTTTTCATATTTCTATATATACCATTGGACGCCCACATATGAGATGCTATGTGCATAGTTTCATTAATAGCATATTCATTTTCTAACGCTTGGTAAGATCTAATTTTGAATATCTTTCCTATATGCACCAATTTTTCTTTCTCTTACAACTTTTCAATGATGGATTTCTAACAATAAGAAATAGTTATTTCTTTCAAGTATTTCTATCCATCCTCATTGTAAACTACAAATTTACAAACTTTAAAACTTTTACTGACAAGTTAACTTCTACACAGATTCTTACATAATTTACCTTGTTGATCTTAGATGTGCCAGTGTTTAGGTGGAGTGGTGTCCCCACTGAGCTCGTTAAATGACTTAGACCCTCAGTTTACCAACACTCTAGAACTATGTTGTGGAACTTTTCATAGATTTTCATTGACCTAATTTCATTTAGAATATATTGGAAACCTTTATTCAATTTTTTAAGGAAAATTGGTCTTCCCTTGACGTGTTATGCCCTAACTTTCAGAACAATTTTTAGTCCTTCTATAGTGGTGAATTTGAATAGGAAGGTTTTATTCTTAATGACCAAGGTCTCTTGTAAACCATAGTTTACACAAATTATGTTCACTTTTTGGACCAGAAAAAAACTAATTAATTTTATTAGAAAAAGAAAAAAATATAAATCTTAAGTTTCCAAGCATTTGCAGTAGCAATATTTATAGGAAGAGAGACTCCAAATTGATTTATTGTGGTTTGACAACAAAACCTTGCCTACATTTAGTGTTCAATACTCTCTTGATAATTCACTAGAATCTTCCTTTTAACAAGCAAAGTGAAACCCTTGTATAACTAATCTTCCTTGACGGTTTAGGGATATCTTTTATAATCTTCCTTTAACTGAGTGAAGAGAAACCATTGTCCATTTAAAATTAATACCAAGTTGTTAACTAAAGGTCATAAAAAGTGTTTACTTGATAAACCCTAAAGACATGTTTTTATAGCCTTGGAGGCCTTATAATACTATTTATAACTTAATTTATCCATTATTTACACCTAAAAATATAATAAAAAATAAATAGTTGTTGCAAACAAAATTCTCTATTACCAGTCGACTAAATAGGCGCATTGGCATATTGGAAGACTAGTTTGGCACATTGATCAACTAGTGACTAATATTTAATTACTATTCTATTAACTAGCCATACAAATAAATATCATTTCTATTACATGGGAGAACCACTCAAACTCAAAAAGAGCCTATGCAAGTGATGAGTGTGTTTTAGGTTGTTTTCTATGTACTTTAAGTATTTCTTTGTGTGTTTTAACAGTAGTCTACTGGTTTCTTTGCATCTTTTCATGATCTTAGATGTTTTTAATTGTTTCTTTTGATTATCTAGTGTTTGAGGATAATTTTTAAGCTATTTTGGAGATGGTTTGATGCACTTTGGTGGTGGATTGTGTAGGTAGCATAAATTCAATTGGAGATGAAGTTTTAGGTGCTTTGGATGAATCATTAGGTAGATTATAAAGCTCATATGGAAATGAAATTTGGAAAGGAGCAAGATCTGGATGTGAGGAAGCTGCAGTTAAAATTTCAAGGCACCCCTCTCTCACCTACACTAGAGAACTTGTCTGGTAGCCCTTTGGTCTATTCAAACACCTATATTCAATTCAAAACAATGGATTGCAACAATTATTCTATTTTTGGTCTAAATAATGCCTTCATTGGTGTGTGCCTTTTAATTTGCAATGGAACTAAAAAAAAGTGATGGTTATTATTGCTTTAATTTCTGTCAGATAACAATTCCAAGTCTTTCAAAGTAAACATGACAAACTTAATAGTTGTCAATCAAAAGGACTAGCATCGCTAAGGGTACTGAACGTTGATGGAAAAGAGAAGAAGGAGACTGGGTACCTAGTAAAGACAATAATGTTTAGAGCGAGATTAGAGTCAATATAATGTCATTTTGAATGAGGGAAAACAGATAAAAATGAAACTATTTTAAGGGTGGGAACGAATTTTATTTTAATGTTGGGCCACACATTTCCAGTTGGGCGCCGCTCCACCACCAAATTTTAACAAAAAGATATTTGTCATGTAATGTGTCGGAGTTACTTTTAAACATTTTATAAAATATTAAGGCTCCTTTTAAATATTTATGAAATATTATGATTTTTTTAATGTTATAAAGCATTAGGGTCCTTCTTAAATATTCTAAAATATTAAAATATCTTGTTTATTATTGGTGAAGGCTAATTTGTCCTAATTAATTAATTGAAACACACTTTTTAAAAATAACTTCAAAATCAACTTTTTGGCAAGTATACCGATTGCTAATTGGACATATACAAAATTAGCTCAAATTAATCTATCTTTTAAAGCACATTTTAACAATTAATCCAAGACCAACTCTTTAGCAAGCATACCAATTGAATCAAATAATAAAGTGGAGTACATTTAAGATTCTGAGTATCGATCCCACGAGAAAGTTTTTATGATGTAAGTATTGGATCAATAGGATTACAATTATCTAGAGAACACTCAGCTTTATGATTTAAGCAAATAAATAACTAAAATCTAATCTAAAAAACCTATAAAACTTCCAATCAATTGTAAAAGAGCTACAGATTACTTTTCCTAATTTATTCAGTTAAGCTTTGGTAATAGATGATTTAATTGATAGATCAATGATGTTTAATCTAGGGTCTTCTCGAAATCAAGACAGCGCTATGGATAAGATAATGACTTATCTCTATTGGTTTTATCCTAAAATTTGGTTATACTTCAGACTTAGGTAATAGGCTTAAAACTTAGGAAGTCTAGTCCTAAATTATCCTAATCTAAGACTAGCACTCTCATGATCAACTAATCTTTGGTTAGTTCATTAATTTAAACTACGTTATTTATTGATTTTTCTAATAACTTAGGTAAATAATGTCGGATCCTAGATTATCTGATGATAATCTCCTAAGTGATCAATTCAGAACAAGAATTAAGCATTCAATAAACAAAGATTAATTCACTAATCATGCATTAATCATAAATTAACACAATTAAACATCTATAAACAATTCAAACATGCAAACTAAACTGAAATTAAACATTAAGTACATAAATTAATCAAAGCTAACCAGATAAATAATTTAACCAACATAAACTTTAATTAATAAATAAAATAAAACCATAATACATGAGATCAAAGTTTAGAAATCACCAAAGATGGATCTGAGATGATTAACTAACTTTAATCCACGTGATTACAGCTTCTGGAATCATATAAATAACCTACAAACTTAATTACAAAAGATTGAAACTAAAAACAACCTAAAACTACTTTGATCTGAAAACTAAAGAAAGAAAACATGTTTAATTCCTAAATCTAATGCTTAGAACGTTTGGAGAGGCCCTCTGTTTATAGGATTGGAGCTGCTACAAGTGAAGGAAGAAGACAAGTTGCAATTGTTGAAGAATTTGCTGAGAAAACATATTTACTCGCCTATAACAGTGGTCTGCACCGATCTATAATGACGTCGTTATAAGATGAATAGTCAGTAGTTAGTATGCAATTTTTTATGAACAATCTGTCGTTAGTATGCAATTTTTGACTCCTTCAATGGTGGTTTGTGATCCATCAACGGTGGGTTGTGCAGGGTACCGTTAATGGTCCAAAATTGTGTTCTTTCTTGATCTTTTTGCACATTTCTCCAATTATTCATATCGATCTACAAATTAAACATTTCTAAATGTTAATTAAACATTTAAACACTAAAATAAAGGTAAATTAACATCAAATCACAACAAAAAATACTATGAATTTTCCCCCTAACAACTCCCCCACACTTAAGTCTTTGCTTGTCCTTAAACAAACCAATCATTCTACTTTCTTGAACTATTATATAATTATAGGAAAATTAATTCAAGATTAACAACATCATTATTGAAAATGTCTTCTTCATCTTTCAAAAATAAT
>JAOXYD010235247.1:0-17611 GCA_028565735.1 Pinacopodium congolense | reverse complement strand
AAATTTATTTCTTATAATCAATCAAACCAAAATTCAAGACATACATAAAACACAATTCACATCATAATCATTTTTAAACTTCATACCCGAGAATGAGTCAATTGAGTGCATAAACATCCTTTTGCAATGTACTAATCCATAATTCCTGTATGTATGATATTGTTATGCATGTTATATGCATATGAATGAAATGCAATTCATGAATTTTCAATGATATCACTTCGATGCTATATTTTAGGATTCTAATCCCCCAATTTGAAAAATTGGCTATTATAAAAAATAATATGCATAGTAACGCAATATAAAAAAAATAACAACTAAAGACAGAAACAGAAAACAGCAACACAAAATATAGCATAAAAATAAAAAAACATTAATAAAAAATAAAACCAAAAACAAAAATAGAAAATGGAGATGGAAAGCTAAACCAAATGACTTATAAGGCAAGATGTAATAAATGCAATCAAGAAGAAAAATAAAAAGCAAAACACGAAAGGACTACCAAGAATATTGAAGAAGTGGGTTGAAGGTATCCTCGGGATTTTGGAACAACTATTGATCATCGAATTTAGATAAAAGGTGATAGCCTATGGTTTTGAACAAGCTCTCAAATCCCAAGTTTCTCGCAATTAGGTAAATCTAACAAACTCTAAAAATAACCCTATTTCCACTATAACCTAGAACAAGCTCTCTAAATTTAATAGTGGAGAACCATTAAGTGTTAAGGAATGACTAAATTAGGTCACTAACTTGTAAGCGCGAAAAGTGTAACCTAAAGGTATGCCATTGTAGACTAGTTAGTTAAGTTTACCTACAAATCCAACTAGCCTATTATTACTTTTAGGAATCACTATAGATTATTACATGTCACAGGCTCAAACCTAGCTTTCGAATTAGGAAGTTAACTAATGGGTGCTCAAGCCTAAAGATAATACCTAATTCTTAATATTTAGCCAAAGTCCCAAACCATCCTAATCTTAAAAGTAATAAATCAAGTATCATCCAATCACATTCTCACAATTAATCACCCCTTCATCCCTCCTATACATTCAAGCCCTCAAGAAACTAGCCATACATTCCCAAATTAATCTAAATTGGCCTTAAATAAACAAGGCCCATAACTAATTGAGGAATAACCAAGGCTGAAAAATACAAAACTAATATTGAAACCACAATTCAACAATTAATCTAAGACAATTTCAAGCTATTTATGCCAATAACTATCAAAACATATTCCAATTTACAAGACACAAACTAATTACCTTAAAAATAGAAATTCTAGGACCTAAAATTTGAATAAAAAACTAAAAATAAATAATCTATAGTCCAAAGAGAGGCAAAGTCACCAACAATAAAGCAAAATCCAATCTAGAACACCAGAAACAAAAGGAAACCAATATGATACTTCATTATTCAACTATAAATCAATGAAATAAAACCTAGGTAGCATCTAAATCAACTTAAATAATTGAAATAAAGGGCTGGAAATGGAAAATAAAAACATATATTAATATATGTCCATATAAGAACCCATACATTATGCGACCTATTCAACCTTAAAACTCATTAGATATGCAACCCATATGCATTGGAAAATAGAAAAAACGAAAATACAACTCCCACATCAATAAATAGCTAAAAATTAAACGAAAAACTATCTAAAACACTTAATCTAATTACTAGAAATCGAGATGTAAGAAAAAATTGAACCTATGAACCTAAAAACATTAACAAACTTCTAGAAAATAAGGAGAAAATATGATGCAAAGCCAAGGAACTATGGCTACCTTCCTCTCTAAGTTTCTGTTTGTTTACGATGGCTTGTATACCCTTTCTAATTAGAGTATCATGAGTTATGTACAAAGACCTTTCTGCCCCCTTTTTTAAATTTTGTGAACAGTACACTCAATAGCGTCGTTTAGGGTTAAATGATGCCTTCTTCAACCTACCATTTTCTTCCAATTTAGCCACTCCTTTGCCCCTTTTAATCCATTTTCTTTTAGGTATTCATACTTTGATCCATAACTTGTGCTAAGTGATTAAACCTACCATTAAGTACGATATAACACAAATTAAGCACTTTTAAATGAAGAATTAGGATAAATTCAAGTGGTTTCACATATAAAAACATAACAAAACTCATCCCTATTAGTCATCTCTATCCATATCAAAAGATCCTAACCCATCTTACTTTGATGCAACATTTTCATACAAGATTATGGGAATATTAGGTGGTTTGATTGACTTTACTAACAACTCCTTCAAATTAGTATAAGAGATTTCCAAATCATCTACAATGGACTGATTTCTAGCTAAATGGTCATTTAGTTTAGATATATTAGAAAATGGGTCACACAATTTTTAAAATAACTTTTAACATCTTCTAAAAAAAGTATCTAACATATGTGGGTATGGAATCCTAAGTTTGTAAGATTGGACATTCAGATTAAAAAATAACCTAGGTGGATCTTGATTACTCTAAACTTCTTTCACTTATTGTTAAATATCATCACTTCTATTTTACTCTTTTCTACAACTACATCCTCCATTTCTTTACTTTGAACAGTGATGGCCACAATATGCCCTCTAGTGATAGGTTTAGGCATGGTAGGTAAGGGTCTATGTAACCGCTCTTTTAAGATCTATGTAATCTGACTTACTTAAGTCTCTAAAATATTATTATAATTTTTATAAGATTGCATCTTAGACTCTTTTCTTTGAATATATTGCATCATTGTATCCTTAAAATTGGATTTTTCTAGTTGAGGTGGATTAGGAGGTGAGTTTTGTTGAGGATTGACATACGGCTATTGGTAGTTTTAATGATGGATGCATAGAAAATTTAGATAGCTCTCCCAAAAAGAATTGTCAGATTTAATTATTTTCTTATTAGAGGGATAAGTATCTTGAATAGGACCAAGGGCATGAGAATGTCCTGCTTGAAAATTTATGAAAGAATGATAGGAACTACCATAATATTCACATGTTACATGACCCTTGAATTCACTACTGCCAATTTGAACTTTTAAACCTTCCAATTACTTACTAGGGTCTACCATTTAAGCTTGTAAAGTAACATATAATTGGTTATATTACCTTTAAATTGATTCCTAAGATAAGGTTTAGAATTATATTGAAAGCTATTAGTTGCCATATCCTCAATTAGATTATGCGCTTCACTTGGGATTTTTCTTCTCAAGATACCCCTAGCAATAACATCTATCATACTACAAGTGGATGGTAAGAGTCTAAGGTAAAATATATGTACTTTCTCATAAATACTAAAATTATTCATAGAAAACTCAGTAAGTAACTCTTTAAATCGCTCCTAAGGGTCATATAAACTTTCAGTATCGTATTGCACAAAGGATGAAATAACAAAATTCAACTTAACTATCTTTGATGGAGGAAAGAATTTAGTTAAGAACTGATTGACAAGATTATCTTAAGTAGCGATGGAACTAGTTTAAAAAATGTTAGAAGTTCAAGCTCTATTTTGCAGGGAAAAAGAAAAAAAACCTAAGTTTCAGTGCATCATCTGAAATGACATGACTTTTATAGAGATTCCAAATATCTATGAAATTTTTTAAATTATCATTTGGATTTTCTAAAGATGAGCATCTAAATTGTGAAAACCAAATCATGGAAATGATAACATGATGAATTTCAAAATCATCAGAGACGAGCCCAAGCCAAGTAATGTTAGACTTAGGTCCAGTCCTATTTTGTATGGTCAATTCTCATATGGTTAGTTCTCTTTGTTCTTCATGATTTTAGACAATTAAGTGCTCTTGATGTTTCATTTCTAAATTGAAATTGATATTAACTAAATATGCATGAAAGTTACACGCAAGCTTGGAATCAATTCAATAACAATAAAATGCAAACTAAATAGAGAAGTAAGAAAGAGAAACTGATCAAAGCAAACTAGAAAGCAAAGAAAACATAATATAAACATTATAAACAATATTTACAACTCTTAAATAATTGACACCAATATATTCCTAATATCACAGTTAATTCCCTGATAATGGCCCAAAAAACATGTTGTTGATTAGTTTTTTCTAGATTAGCTCAAATAAATAAATTAATTAACATGTAAGTCAAATTCAATTTAAGACAAACTATTGCCATAAGTATATTGATCAACAAGTAATAAAGTGGAGTGTTTATAAGAATCTCGATGTTGAACCCAAGGGGAATAATGAAAGTGCTAGGTCACTCTGAGTACAATTATCTAGAGAGCTTAAGATTGCTAAAATAAAAGGGTTAGAACTACTAAATTAACCTAATTTTCAAACAATGCACAGGTTTCCAAATTACTTTAAAGACTACCAAATTGATTAATTAGATAGGTATTATACTTTAAATGACTTAATTGACTTATGAAAAGGGTTAAGATATCTAATCTAATGTCTTCACTAAATCAAGATAATGCTATAATCAAGCTAATTCCTTATCTCTAATATTCTTATTAAATAGTTTGGTCCACCTATTGTTATAGAAAGTAGGCTTAAATTTCAAGAAGTTTTAATATAAGAAATCGTATTTCTAGGTTAACACCCTCATGATTAATTAGTGATTGGTCCTTTACTTGTTGGTTACTAATTTTTCCAATGATGAAGGTAGATTTCTTGAATCCTTAATCATTTAACAACTTTATCTTAAGTAGCCAATTTAAGACAAGCATTAAGCATTCGAAATAAAGAATATCATCGAAAACCTAAATCAAAGGAAACAATGTATACAACATCTTAGGGTTCATAAAAACCTAAATCCCATAAGAATTTTAGCTCCCAAACATTATAAGAACAACAATAAAGACCATAAAAAGAAAGGGAACATAAGTGCTCCTGGGTGAGGCTTTTCAATTCCTTGACTATTTGATGAAAATTTTTGCCTAAACTAGTCTTCATCTTAAAATCTTGATGCTTTTTTTTAATCTAACTTCACCTTCAATTTTATATAAAAACTCTTGAAGATAGCTTAGGATTCATCTCTCATCCCTTCGTAGCTACTAGGAGGTGTTTAGAAATTGAAAAACCTCAAATGATGTAGAAATTAGGTTAAAAGGTGAGCTAGGGTGTTAGTGGCCACAAGTTGTGGCTCACCTCGTGACCTTCTGCTAGTTTCCTAGTTTCTATCTTTCTTCAATTTTTTCGTTATAACTCTTTCTACAATTGTCCTTTCACCTTGAAATTTGGTGTGCAGCTCCCTTAGATAATGTTCTTACATCCCAAATCAATGCCACATATTTTGTAAGCCCAAAGGTGTATCAAATTGCTTTTCAAAGTCCTATAAAATATGATCAAAATGAAAAATCACATAAGGAACATCTTATTAAAAGAGATTAAATTAATAAACATAAGAATTACATGGATGTTCTTCTTAAACTCAATATAATCACCATAAAACCATGTCTAAAAGATATATAGATTATGAGCTATCAATAAGCCTATCACTAGGTCTCTGTACAAGAAGCATTACTTATGGATTGATCTAAAGCATATGTTATATTCCTCAGTCTAAACATACACGTATCATATAATTGGAATTAAAGTTTATATTCCCGTTTCAACAAAAATTCAATGTCATTATTTCCATTAAAAATCCAAATTAAATATAGAAATTCAATGTTAAATAAAAATAATGAATGATATAAGTTCATAACACCCTAAATCTTATGAGAAAATTAGTTCTAATACATTGTATATATCATAACAACAATCATAAGGAGAAAAGATAAAGAGAAGCTTGTATTTATATGTCTTGATTTCCTTGACTCCTTAATGATCCTTACTTGAAATCTTATCTTTGATCTTTAATTTAATGCATTTGGATCCTTCTTTCTCCTTAACATTTAGGCACAAACCTTGGAAGATAGCTTAGGGCTTAAGTTTTCTCCCTTGGTTCCTACTCCGACCATCAAGAGGCAAGAGATTCCCTAACATATCCTAATCTAGTCTAAATAACATCAAACAATGAGAAAGTCATGGCCAGAGTCATGACCGTAGCTTTTTCCATAACTTATTTTAGAGCCGTGACCTTGCTTATATCCTATTAAACTTTATGCTTACTTCAATCTTCTTATGATGCATCTTTTTTCATTCATCCATTGGTCATGAAATTTGATATGGAGCTTCACGCCATGATATTCTTACTTCTTAAATTGCTTACATATCTCTTTTGGCCTAAAAGATGTATCCAATTGCTCACCAAGATCGTATAAAAATAAAATCAACCACTGAATGCAAGTACGTAGCATCCTATTTAAGAAATAATTCAATATGCACATAAATAACATGGAATATCGTCTCAAATTTAAGCTAATCATCATAAAATCATGCCTAAAAGATGCATAAATTAAGTCTTATCAAGATTCATGTAAGCATAATTCTTCATATTGCCATGTTGTAGGAGAAATTTTCCTAGTTGGACTGCTTAGGTTTGTTCATTTTCCCAAGACTGAAGGTGTAACAATTATAACTCCTTTGATAAGTGCTTGATTTATAGTGTTTTGTAGTGTAATTTAAAGCACACTTACTCCTAAATTAGTGTTTAAGTGCTTAATTATTTATTGAAATTATTAACTTACAAATTGGAGCCTAAAACTTGAATAAAGTTTGGAAATTGCAGCAAAAATAGTTGATTTCAGGAGTAAAACGGTGGCCTAGATGTCCCGTTGTTTAGCTTTGAAGACCTGACATTTTGCTTCAAATTAAAACTCAAACCGTAGGGCTTTAAATTAAAACTCAAACCGTAGGGGTATTATGGGTCTATTTGACTATTCTTTTGCTTTTCTAGCTCTTGTATTTGATGTTTTCAGGTTGTTTTAACAATTCAGGGGAATTCACAGACATTATTGGAACCTGTCTATCCTTTTGTATCATCATTTGTTGCTTCCTAAACACTGAATCTCTTATTTCATACTCCTTTGTTTATATGTATGCAATAACATGCCTGTTTTTGTTCAATATGATTATTTCTTACTATATATGTGTGATTAATCTATTTTATAGCTAAGGAAAGGTTTTTAGATGGATTAATTGAGTTCTTATCACGTTAATGGATGTTAATTTTTGTTTATATGAGATCTCAAGGCTTATTTTAGGTTGGTCACTTAAGATGAGACTAAATATGGTTAAAGATCCGACAGTTATCTACTTTAATCATTGGAAAATTCAATAAATAACATAGTTTTAATAAAGGGTTCAAGAAATTTGCTTTGGTTAATCATGAGGATACTAATAATAAAAATGTTCCACTTTATTACTTATTAATTCGTACACTGATGTTTTATTAGTTTTGAATTAAATTTAAATTACATGTTAATTGATTAATTTATTTAACCTTATTAAGTATTAAACCAACCAACAATATCCTCTTGTCGAGGTCATAAGATAAGGTGCTTTTAAGTGGAAAAAATATGTTATAGGCCTGTTTCGTGAAAGAAGACCTACATTCTTGTTGATGAAAAGTTTGGAAGTAAAAAACTTAATCAATTATGACATATTAGAAGTGATGCTAAATCAGCAAGACTTGCTTATCTTCAAACTAACCACTGAATAAGGGATGCAGAGATTCATTAAGGAAATGTTTTGGCATATAATCATTTTTTTTAAAAGAAGGTCAATTATGAATTTGGATTTGATGAAGTCTTAACATGTTCCAATTTTGATTAATTTCCATAACATTCCTTGGATATCAATCTATGATGGGATTAAGCTATTTGAAGAGTTAGATTAGTAAGCCTATATGTAAGGAAGATGGGATTGTATCTAATATTAGGATAAGCTATGCCAGAATATTCATTGAAACTAAGTTAAATTAAGAACTATTAGATATAATTCCAATATTAAAGTTGAATTGAATGGAAAATATTATAGAAGGTGAGGTTAGTGTATCTTACCAATGGAGACCAACATTAAAATAGAGAGGTAAAGAAAGGACAATGATTGGTAAGAGGTTTATAAAAGGGGATTATTAGGAATTAAGAGGCTTAAAAAATTCTTGAAGATAAATAGGGCATTCAAGCTATCCTTATTAATGTAACCCTAGAAGAACATTATGTTAGGGTTAAAGTATTGAATGTGCATACTACTCTAGAGAGCTCTCGAATAGATAAACTAGTTCTTATTCTAATAAAAGATTAAGGAGAAACAAAAACTAGTGAAAATGTAGTTATCATAATTCTTTATAAGGAAATTAATATATATATATAATGTACTACATATCTCATATTCTACTAAAATTCAGAAGAATCCATAAAGTGCATCTACTAAATCTGATAAGAATGAAGTGCTTGTCTCATCTCCTAATCAAAATTTGAAATAAGACGTAATAGAATCAATGGAAACAAGTGACAATGATGAGTCATTAGTGCCTCCTAAAGAGGTGGCTTTACAAAATGAAAATGACAGTTTAGTAGAGACCACATATGTGTATATTTTAAATACAATTCCAGGAAAGAAATGGAAAAAGGAATTAGAAAAATCAATACAACACAAGAAGGGAGATAAGCCCAGTAAGTAAAAGAAAAGGCAATTAGCCTTTAGCTGAAAATAATTTGGGTTGTGAGAAGTATCAAATCAAGGGATGGTTCCACCTTTATTTTGATGATCATAAATCATTCTTACTAATGTATTTATTCAGTTTGATATGTTGAGATAGGTTTTGTGATGCATAATTATAAAGATATATATATATATATAGCCTTGGAGTTAAAAAAACACAGTTTGTAGTATTTGTGCAAGATAAGGAAAGATGGATGGAGGCCAAAGTGATGGAACTAAGGGCATTGTATCAAGAAGATAGATGGAAGATCCAAGATTAGTGAAATTGATAGGTTTTGTGTTATAAGTTTTTGTGTAAATCACTTATGTAGTCTTCCATAATTTCAAAGGACTCATATCATGCATATGAATTCATGGTTAGAATTTAAAATATATGATGGATAATTAAGAATGGTTGTATGTTATTTTTATATGTTAAAATCCCCTTATGTATGGTTAATTGTATGTGATGCATAAGGTGTGAGTTTGTAAGAATTCATGAATTAGTTAAGTTGTGAGTGAATGAATGTATGTGAATTAGACATGACTTTTATGGTAAGTCTTCTACATTGAATTGTGTGAATTGGTTAAGGAAATGTGTGAATTGGAAAATTGGTAGACTATGTGATAAAGGAAATTTGGAAAATTGAAAGAATATGATGGTGTTAATTTATGTAATCAAGTTTAATTGTGTAAAATGGAGATAAGATATGTTTGATTATGTTTGGAATATGTTATAATGTGTATGGTTGTGTTAGGAGCTGATTTGGAATTAATTTGGTGTGAAAACTAGCATGGGAACCAGTTTAATCAATGGATTGGTCGATTTGTCAAAGCAAAAAATTAAGTAACAACAATTAGAAACTAACGGTAAATTTTTTTTAATGCAAATAATCATTAGACAACAATCATAAATGACTAATATGTTAGTTTTAGGCTATAAGTATGTTTTCTTATGAGTGTTTTATCATTCAAGTGTGCATGGAAATAATCATACTAAGAGATTAAGCATTGTTTATTAGTTTTTAGTTAAGTTTTCTTTGAGTTTTGTGTTGGTTTTGTGAATTTGATTATTACATTTATTCTCAAGTGTGTGTGAGCTCTTTAAACACCTTGATGAGTCAAGGAGTGACATTTTCAAAATTATTTTGTGACAAGAATGAATTAGAAAAGTATGTAGTTTTTGAAGTGATTTTTATTGAGTAGTTATCCTTGAGCATTAAAAACGAGAGATTGTAAAATTATATTTTAGCATTTGAAAAAAAAGAGAGAAAGTTTACCCTTAATTCTTAAAAAATAATTGTAAAGGTTATCCTTGAGCCTTGAAAAAATATTGGCACTTGTGATTATTATCATGAAATTCTTAATAAGTTATTGGGGAATGAATGTAGAAGAAAGTGGTCATCTCTAAACTAGTATAAATTGGTTGTGTTCCGTATTCCATTACTCTTTGAATTTCAAGAATTAATTTATAAGTTGTTTAACTCAATTATATTGTTGTTTAAATGGATTTTAATTTTGTATTTAACTTCCTACTAAATTCATATATTTTTATTAAATTTTTTAAGCTCCCATGTTATGAATAATCAGTGAACTTTTGTCTAACAACTTAGAATAATTTTTAGAAGCCTATAATTCACACCCCTCTTAGGTACCATAGGGACTGACAAGAAGCCAAAGGATGAAGCAAAACTTGGCTTGTACACAATGGTTAGCTCTAAGTGCTTAAGTAGGACGAGATTTAGAAGAAAGAGAACTAACTCCTCTTTTCAATCTTATTAATAACCAAATTCGTTTGGAATGCTAGGGGGATTAATTATCCTGCAAAACGTAAATTATTTAAGACAATAACCTTATCATTATAGGTCTTTTAGAGACTAAAATCAAGGCCAATGGATATGGAAAGCTTTATTTCCTAATATCACAATAGGAGAATCATAGTGGTTTTTGGCATTGATCACATCTATGTTAACCAATGCTTAGTTGATGATTAAATGATTCAACTAAAAATCCTCTTCAAAAAGGAAGGATAGAGGTTGCAAACACTTTTATATATTAATAAAATTTAAAGTTTCAAAGACTATGCCTATAAAGAAATCTAAAGTACTTAAAGAGCTCTATTAATTCACCCAAGTTGACATGGACTAATTTAATAGCATGATTTATCCAAGAAAAGCTTATGGAAATACATGTTAGAGGAATTACACAGAAGACTTTAGGGAGTACATAGTAAATATTCAAGTAATTAATTTGAAATTTGAAGGATGTTTTTTTATGTTAGCTATTATATTAGAAAGAAGCTAGATTAGGCATTGGTAAAGGACAAATGGTTACAATTATTCCTTAATAGCAAAGACTCATTTTGATAATCAATAATTTTTAGATCACATTCCAAGACTGATTGAGAATTTATTCAACTTTAGACCAAGGAAAAACCGTTTTAGGTTTAGTAATTTTCTAATTGAAGTTGAAAGGTATAGAGAGGCTATCTTAAAGGGATTAGACATTTGCCTCTAAGATGATAAAACTTACATTTTTGTTAAAAAAAACTCAGGAAGGTGAAAGAGAAGCTTAAGAAGTTAAATATCCTCATTTCAATCCTGGATATACCTCATCCCCACTAATGAATAGCTTTTACAAGAGGAGGGAAACCTATTAATGGAGTATGATCAAGCCTTAAAAGACCAAAATTCTTGCTTCTGTAAAGATTGAGGGTAAGTGGATCAAGGATGGTGATAGAAACATAGCTTGGTTCCATAAGAGTATCTTATTAAAGTAAATGCCAATAAAATCTACTTTTTTCATAACACAATAAAAGAAGTTATAAACGATTAGGACCAACTCCTTTAGGAGGCTTACCACTTCTTATCTAAGACATTTGGAGCTCCGACAGAAGTTTCTTTTGCTAAGTAACTCCTCTAGTCGATACTCTAAATAAATATCTCTACATAAGAAGTATACTTCCTAAGTAGCTCTTTCATTGAGAGACTACAAAAGAAAGAATTTTTTTTTATGGAATTGTGAACTAGAGGTAGAACTCCATAAGGCATATGACTCAATAAATTAGTAGTTCATGGTGAATATTTTGTAAGCTCTAATTTTTCTTGACAGGTATATAAAGTGGATAAAGAATATATGCCCACAACTTTCTATTGTGTTTTGGTTAATAGAGAACCTTATTGATTGTAGGTGCTAAAGGTATAAGACAAGGGGAGCCTACATCCCTTTATCCCTTTCCCTCATTCATGGAGTTCTTGACATGCATGTTTAAGCTTATTATCTCTAGGGATATCAAAATTTACCATCAATATAAGTGTAAGAAGCTAATCTTAATTAGCCTTACTTTAATTGATGATTTAATGATTTTCTCTAAGGTTGATATATATTTTATAGCCTCTTTAATGACCTCCTTAAACGTCTTTAAATTCTTATTTGCCCTAGCAATCAATAAAGAGAAAAATTACATATTCCTAATAATAACATCTCAACACCTAACAATCTTTTAAGTTTTATTACATGGTTGTACATTGATAGTACCCATTTTATACATATTTTAGGCATGTTTTCATAGCGATAATCCTATGTTTCATGAGTTTCATCTATATTGATTGATAAATATATAGGTAATAAATCTTATATGTAAATCTACAGATAGACTTACATAAGATTTTCATATTAGGTATGAATCTAGTCAAAACAATAGGTCCTATAGATCATAATAATGCTTTCAATAAGATTGTTAATTAATAAAACTCTTGATTAACCAACCATAAGGAATTATATAACTTGAGAGAGAATATAATTCAATTTATGGATCCTACAATCTAAGCAAATTTGGAAAGAACATTAAATTGAAATTGAACAATGAACATGAACATATCTTAGGGGGATTAATCATCTAGGTCATAGCTTCTTTAATTGTATTATTGATGTAATGAATTGCTTTGGATTAGATAGTTAGTTATTTAATTTAATTGTCAAAGCATTTGACTTTGATAGATTAGACAATATAGAGAGGGATATTACTTCTTGTGTATTACAATCCTCATGGGATGACAATCCAAACTCTTATTAGCTATACTAAGATTTCATAAGTGCACTTATCTATTAGTGGTCTTAGTATTGTTAGATTGGAGATTTTGGATTTTATTTTATTTAAATTCTTTGTTCATAAAAATACCCCATCAAGTATTTAGAGCCATTGCTAGGAATTGTTAATAGATAGTAGGAAATCCCAATCTTTGTTGAACTCACCATTTTTGTTTTCTAAATTTTTTTACACCTTGATTTTTCTATTTTTATTTGTTTAAAACTCTTCTTCTCTTGATCTCTTATTTGTTCTTTTGATTTTTAAGTTTAGGCAAGTCGTTGTATGATAATGATTTAATTCTTAATTTTACTAGTACCTAATCTTGTAGTCAAGAGAACTTTTTGTAGAACTTTGAGGGAGAATCTTTTTTATAGTTTGAAGAAACTTAAGGTTCAACCTACACAGTTAAAGAAGACAATGGATAGAGAAGTGGGACTAAGGGCTCAGTTGATTATAGGGTATTTATGAAGACTTGTATTAGTAGGTACAAAATAAAACATTAATAACTTAATGGTGGAGGCAAATAATATTGAAATTAGACCCCAGATGATACAAAATCTTTATAACAGCATCCAGTCTAATAAGTTGCCAAATGAGGACCTAAATGCTATATCACAAAATTTTTAGAGATCTATGATATTTTTAAGCTTAACTGAGTCTCTAAAGAAGTTGTTCAACTCTATTTATTTCCACTCACAATGAGAAGTGGAGCCAAGTTATGGCCGAAGTTTAATCCTCCAAATTCCATCACTTTTTGGAACCAATTAGCTTAGTAGTTTTTAACGAGGTACTTTCTACCTTTGAGACTTGTTAATGACATTATTTCCTTATAATAGTGGGATCAAATTACTATATATGAGTACAAGAGAGATGGAAGGAGATGTTAAGGAAGTGCTCACAACATGGTTTTGATCTAGGGATGTTGATGCATACCTTCCATGGTGAACTAAGTTTTAATATAAAATATTTTATTGATGCATCCTTTGGCAATGGCACAAGTTTCAAGACGTTATTCACTTTACAGTACACTGCTAGTATAATAGTCATATCTTATAATATAAATAATATTTTTCCCACAAGGATTGAATAGAATCACCTAATAATTTGAATCACACTTTATTTAAGGTAAAACAAAGAATACAGAAATTGAAAATTAAAATTAAACTAACAAAACTTGATAAATGAAAAAGTAGAAGACAACTATAACGTTGAAGTTACTTGTTGCGTTGGTTAAGTGACTTTAAAACTATTAGTGATTTTGAAATGATTTTACTTTAAAAACCAACAGACTTTTAGGCAACTGTACCTATCGCAAAAGTATTAAGTGGATCAATATTTTAAACTCTGAGTGTCGAATCCATGGGGAAATATTTGCTAAACTACTAGGTTGATCTAATTACAATTATTTAGCAAAACTCTAGAAAATTTGATTAAAAATTAGAAAATGACTTAAAATTGATTACTTTGTCTTAAACACTTCAAAATTCATTTTAAATTGCTTTTGAAAAATTTTGAAAATTACCAAATGTGCAAATTAGCTATGGATTAGATGATTGATAATTTAATTGAGTTTTACAACAAATTTAAAGTCTAATTAAATTCCTTCACAAAATCAAAACAAAGCTATGGTTAAGACTTTGCTTTTTCTCCATTTAATCTTGTCTAAAGGTTGGTTATGCTTTAAAATCAAGTAAATGGGTTTTAATTTCAAGAAAGTGAGTTTTGGAAAAGTAATTCCAGAACTCCAACTTTCACAAAAATCCAGGTTTGGTCATGCAAGGATTAATTTGTGTTCCTTATTGATTTTTCAAACAATTTAAGATGATTTCTTATGCTTAAACTATCTTAATCACTAATTTGAAGTGGCCAGCTTAAAATTGGTTCTTTCAGACCTTCAATAAGCAAAATACAAACATTTAAACATGCATTTAAACTCTTTCAAATCATCAAAACATCAATCCATAGCAACAGAAACGATTAGCCACACATTTGAATCAAAACATACAAGATATGTATCTTAAACCACATACTTAGATAGATCTACGAATATAAGCTGAATAAACTAGTTTAAAAGTTACAAAACGTGTTTAGAAAGCTTCTAGACAAGTCTTGAACTTCTTAACTTGAATTGGACATCAACACAGCTTCTTAATCCACAAGATCTAGCAAGAAAATCAAAGAACATTCAAGGATATGCACATAAGAACATGAACTTTTATTAATCCAAAAAATAGAAGAATATAATGAATGATCTGAGTTAGAAAACCCCCTATGATGATTTAGAAACTCATATCTATGTCTTAGCTTCAATCTCCAATAAACAGCAACTCAAAATACAATCAGAACCTTGAAATACAAGTGTTTGAAGCTTAAACTATCAAAGAGAAAAGAATAGAGAAGCAAGAGCTTCTCTAACTAAGTTTGATCTGAAGTCTCTAGGTTAATCCTTGTTTTCTGTGTTGTTCTTGGATGTATATAGACTTTAGAGACTCCTCACATGTGTTAGGAGACAAGGTAATTAATGAGAAAAATGCCAGAATTGAAATCTTCAAGATTTGGAACTGAAATTGTTGACTCTGTGTTCAACAACACCCTCTTAGGGTGAAATTAATGGTAGAATGTTGAGCCCTTAAATGGCCCCTTGTTCTTTAATTAATGACACCCTACTAGTGGGTCATTGATGAGCTAAACCAAAGGAGTTCATTCATGTTTTTGGTCTAATCTTCATCATTAATCTCCATTCTGCAAATTAAATATAATAAGACATTAATGGACACTTAAGCACTAAATTAAGGGTCATAATGCAACAAATTAACCATTAAAACTATATCAATTTGACCCCTATCAGTGCACTTATAAGCTTTTCCTTTAACAATTGAAAAGAACACATACATTTATCATCAAAGTTAAAGATTGCTTCCTTAGTCAAAAGCTCGGTAAGGGGCTTTGTTATCTTGTAAAAATCCTTGATAAAGCATCTATAAAATCTAGCATGTCCAAGAAAACTTAGAATTGCTCTAAGTAAAATTTGGTGGTAGAAGTTGAGCAATGACTTCTAATTTTGCTAGGTCAACTTCAATTCCCTTACTTGAAATCTTATGACCTAACACTATGCACTCTTTCAACATGAAATGGCATTTTTTCCAATTCAAAATCAGGTTAGTTTCTTCACATCTCTCTAGTACCTTCTCTAAATTCTCCAAACATGCATCAAAGGATGTACCAAATATAGAAAAATCATCCATAAACACTTCAATGCATGGCTTAATAATTTCTACAAAAATTGCTATCATACAACACTGAAAAGTAACAGGGGCATTACATAACCAAAAGGCATGTGTCGATATGCAAAGGTGCCATATGGACATGCAACTAACCAGTGTATCCATCCAAAGCACAATGAAAACTATGCCAAACTAACCTTTCTATGACTTGATCAATGAAGGGTAAAGGAAAATGATCCTTTCTTATGGTGTCATTTAACTTACGATACTCAATGCACATAAGCCAACCAATTAATTTTCTTGTGGCAATTAATTCTTCTTGTTCACTCTTCATAATAGTAGTATCTCCTTTCTTTGGTACTACTTGAATTGAACTAACCCATACAGACTCAGAAACGGGATAAATAATAACAGCATCAAGGAGCTTGACTACTTCATTCTTCACCACTTCCTTCATGTTTGGATTTATTCTATGTTGAGGTTGGACCAAAGGTTTACTTCCTTCTTCAATGAATTTTTGATGAGTACAAATAGAAGGACTTAATCCTTTGATATCCACCAAGGTCCATCTTATAGCCCTTTGATGATCTCTAAAAACTCTCAACAATCTCTCCTCCATCGTACCACTTAATGATAATGAAATGATAATAGGTAATTGAGATGGAGGTTTGAAAATTAATACTTTAAATTTGAAGGGAGAGGATTTAATTCAAGAGTTAGAGGCTCTTCAATTGATGGCTTTGGAAGGCTTTAGATTGGCCTATCCAAAGGTTTAAACCTTCTATATTATATCCAGTTAGAAGACTCCTTTCTAACATCTAATTCCTTTAATGCTTCCTCTCCTTCCTCTCCTTCATCTTCTTCCATATTTGAATGAATCAAAGCCTTTTGCATTAAATCTGAACAAAGATGTTCAAAAGGATCAATTGGAGTAGAATGAACTATAATAAAGTTCCATGAATCTAGGGTGGATGGATGTTTCATTGCTCGAAAAACATTGAACTCAATCTCTTCATCTTGAAGCTTGAGAATGAGCTTTCCACCATGTACATTGATTAGTGCCCTAGTAGTACCCATAAATGGTTGACCTTAAATGATAGGTATTATCCTATCCTTCTCAATATCCAAGACAAGAAAATCAATAGGGAATATGAAATTATCAACCTTAGCAAAAAAATCTTCAATAATCCCTCTTGGATAGGTTACTAATCTGTTAGCCAATAGTAATCAGACTGTAGTGGGTTTAGGCTCCTCCTTAGGCTCCTCTAATCCTAACTTCTTGAAAATTGATATGGGCATTAAATTAATGCTTGCTCTAAGATCCATCAAAGCCCTATCAATTTTTAAGCTACTAATTGTGCAAGGAATGGTAAAACTACCAATATCCTTGAGCTTTAGAGGCAACTTCTTCAACATGATATCAGAACATTCTTCATTAAGCTTAAAATTCTCATACTCCTCTAACCTTCTCTTCTTAGACAGGATTTCCCTTAAAAATTGTGCATAAGAAGGCATTTGGGCAATTGCTTCAGCAAATGGGATATTGATATGCAAATTCTTAAAAATTTCCAAAAATTTCCCAAATTGCTTATCTAAGTGTGTATTTTCAATCTTTAAGGGTATGGTATGTGAGGACTTGCTCCTCCACATGCCATGTACATACTTATCATACATACCATAGCGGGATATCAGGTCTTGGGTACAACCTTTCCTTTCGCGTCCACCGTTGCTCGAACTCATGACCT
>JAOXYD010235237.1:0-17612 GCA_028565735.1 Pinacopodium congolense | reverse complement strand
CAATTTTGACCTTCCAACTCCAAGCTTTCCATAATGGATCCTTCTTGAAACTTGCCTAACTTTAAGATTAACATCATGAACTCAAATCATTAGTGATTAAGCATGTTTTGTTATCATCAAAACCAAGATTGGAACCTCCCTTGGTTCAACAAACTTAATGTTGGAAAACCTAATTCCCTTATTCTTCTATCTACGATGCATGGTATTCTTTCTTTCTTTCTTTTTTCTCTCTACTCACATCCTTTTCACTCTCTTCTTTTCTCCTTCTTCCCTTTCTCTTCTCCCATTAATCAACGTCTCCCTCCCACTTATTTGTGTCTCTTTCTTATTTTCCTCCCTTCTCTCACTTTTTTTTCTTTTCTTTCTTTCACTTCCCTTCTCTATCTCTCTCTCTCCCCTAGCATTCTCTTTCACTCTTTGGTAATATTGGTCTCTATCATCTTTTTATTTTTGCAACTATTTATCTTGGTGTTAATGGTGATTGGGGGAAGGAGATAAGAAAGACGCATGGAATGGAGATGCAAACATGACTTAGGGGGGGAGAACTTTTCAATGTTCACATGAGCCACCTACTAGGAATTAACATACCGATTGGTATTAGCCTTTACCTACCACAGGTATGATATTTAAGTTTTCCATTCCTTTTTTTCCCTTAGGGGAACTTAAAACACTAAGGAGAGGAGTTTCATTTGGAAGCTCACATGAATGCATATCCAAAGTGGTGATGGAGGTGAAAATTTTACCATTATAACATGCCATGCTAGATGAGTTTAAATTAAGATGGCAGACACGAGTGTTCATGATCTTCCTAACTAATTCTTTTAACTAAGATTCAACTTAAGACTAATTATAAGAAAGTATACCTATTATAAGTAATATGCTGGACCTATAGGAGTCCATATATAGTTCCCTCATCTGTAATTATTAAGTCTCTCGATATGTAATTATCTAAAGAATCCAAATTGATTAATTAATTTAATTAGAATTAGAACTGAGACCAATACAATTTGTTTGGTCATTCACTGATTTAAATTACATTTTTACTGAATTTTTTAATAATTAGAGTAGATTTCTCAAATCCCTAATTTTCTAATAATTGATTCTAAGTGACCAGATTAAAATAGATAATTACGCATTTAAGTAAATAAATATTAATATACAATTCAAAGAATAGAACTCAATTAAATAATGTACTTGCCTATACTTAGCTATGAAATAATTTTAGCCACTTATATTAATTGATAAATGCTAAGAATTAAGCATAAAACACGAATGTATTGGTTAAACTATCAAGAGATAAGAATACAATGAAATTAAAAGGTTAGAATACACTAAAATGTGCTCCTAAATGATACTTTAATTTTAAATCATATTGATCCACTCCATGGAACCTTTTAAAGCAACTTGAGTATCTAGTATAATGAATTGAATGAGAAAAATACAATGAAAACCTAAAAACTATATGAATATGAAAGTCTACTAAAGATCACAACAAAGTCCCTAAAAGAAGCTAAAATACATTTTGATTAAGTTTAAGGCATTTTAAATAGTGAATTATCTATTTTCCCTTGAATTTATTGCTAAAATACCTTTAGAGACATCAACAATCTTAAAGTCAAAGATAAATGGAGTCATTCATTACCCACATTATTCTTCTGTCTATGCAATTGAATTTAATGGTGGCTTACTCACATAATAAAGATGTGGTAAAAGTACCTCTAGAGACGTCAACAACCTTAAAGTCAAATATCAATGATGTCGTTCATTACCCACATTATTCTCCTTCTATGTAATTGACTTTAATGGTGGTCTACTTTCATAATAACGATGTTGTTAAAGATTTGCATTATTCTCCTTAGTTGACCATAATGATGGTGTACATATGACAATATCAACACCATTAATAACTCATGTTGTTCTTTTAAAAATCACCCACACGTTGTCCTTTTTATATAAACTTATACTCTTTGACATGAACTTGTATTTAAAACAATATTATAGATTTAACATCAAATAGGGGTGGAAACATAATAAATGATGCTTTAAAATCCTATAAAGGAAAACTCCATCCACACTTGAACTATTTCTTATCCTCAAACAATATATTCATATACTTAATCAAACCTTTCAAATAAATTTTCAAATACCAAACATGGTACTTCATTCCAAATCAAATGGCTAGTATATCCTAATTTACCTTTGATCATGAATAAGCAAACTTTGGTCAAGGCATGTAGTTAAGATAACCTTTATGCATCATATCAAATGTCAAAGAAGCTTATATGAAAATCATGCAAATCATCCTAAAGAAATCCAATGGCATGTTCATTTTATGCTCCATCGTGCCTGAACTTTATTTACTGTTCCATTTTCTTTGGACAAGTGTGTTTTACACTCCATCTTGTCCTGGCAAGTGCAGTTTGTACTTTATTATCTTATATTTTTCATACTTTTTCAGTTTTTCTTTAGTCTTAATGAGGATTATAAAGTATGAAGTTCTTAACATGTTCCACTATTATATTAGGGGCATGATGCTTGGCTCACTATTTATTAATCTTAAAGCTTTCATTTTTTTTTAGTGATCTCCACTATTTTAAATAGATAGGTCTTTCGCACCTTGAAAGGGCTACACCATTTCGATCTCAACTTGCGAGCAAAACAATTTCCAATGGGAATTGTAGACGAAGACCTTTTCACCTACTCTAATCACATGATGTAGGATATGCTTATCATGCCATCTCTTGACTCTCTTTTTTGCAACTTACAGTTATTATACAAATTAATTTGAAATTCATCCAGCTCATTTAATTGTAATAGCCACTGTTCTCTTTCACTTTTCAAGTCAAAATTTAGATAGTTAATAGCTCAATATGCTTTATGCTCTAATTTTCTAATGAGTGCATGCTTTTTATATAATAAATTAAAAGGAGACATGTTAATGGGTGTTTTAAAAGCAATGTGATATGCCTAGAGTTCAATATCTAACTTTAACGACCAATCCTTCTTAGATGAGCTAATAATCTTTTTTAATGTTGTCTTAATTTCGTTATTAGATACCTCAACTTGACTGTCAATTTGAAGACAATAGAGTGTGGCCACCTTAAGGGTAACATCGTATTTCTCTAATAGTTTATCAGATTATTTATTATAAAAGTGCAATCCCTATCGCTAATTATGTCCCTAGGTTTCCCAAATCTGTTAATGATGTTCTTTTTCAAGAACTAAATCACACCTTTGGTTTCATTTATCGATAAATTGATTGCCCTCAACCTATTTACTCCTTTAATATGTAGTAAGTAAAATGTATTAATTTAAGTGTGATAGAGGGAAAGGTCCTATAAAATCAATGCCCTAAACATCAAATATCTGTCATATTAGGATACTATTAAGTCGTATCTCATGTCTCCTTGGCATGTTCTTGACTCTTTGACAATTTTCACAAGATTTTATGAAATGAAGTAAATCCCTAATCAAGGTGAGTCATTAAAAATATACTCTAACACCTTATACATTATCCTAGTAATCCTAAAGTGTCCTCCAACTTCTTTAGAATGATAATGTCTAAGGATAAAAAGAACTTATCAAGTACACACCTCCTAACAATCTTGTCTTCAAAGATTTTATACAAAAAAAAAGGTTCATATCAAAAGAAATATTTTATTTTATATAGAAATTTTTTTCTTTTATTAGTATAAAAGAATAGGTGGAAGAACATTATCAACTAAGTAATACACTATGTCAGTTTACCATAGACGTATCATAATAGCTAGTAATTATTATTTTAGAAAATTTTGCTTAATGTTTTGTGTAACTCTTTTGACACCCAAGAGGGGGTGAATTAGGTGTTAAAAAAATTCTTACTAAATTAATGTAATTATAAAACCAAGGACAATTTTAAATATATGAATAATTAAACCAAAATTTAACCTATAATGGAATGTTAATGCTTATGCAAATATCAAATTCAATCAATAATACCCAAATACAATTGCATAAATATAAAGAGACAGGGGAAAAGAGTGCACAAGTGATTTATAAAAGTTTGGCTACTCCAAAGATAACCTATATCTCTCTCTAACTATTTTTTTAGAAGCTTTACTAAAATAATCTTCCTTAGGGTGAAGAGTAACCCCCTTACAACTTTTTCTTTCCATAAAGGAGGTAAAGAGGAACTTTTACATTCTTGCTTCTCATAAAGAGGGTGAAAAGTAATCTAATAATCTTGTTTTCTAGAGGTCAAGAGGAACCCAATACAATCTTGTTTAACAAGGGTCAAGAGGAATCCAACAATCTTACTTTCTAATGGGTGAAGAGTAACCCTTTACAATCTTCCTTAAAATTGGATGAAAAGTAACCCTTTATAAAGACCAAAAACCAAAAATTTAATCTTCATAATTTAGCCCTAAAGTCAAGGTACCCAAGCCTTATTTTAAGCTTATACAGTTTAACAAATACTTGATAAGAAAACAATGTAAGATAGGTGCTCAAATGCCATCAATGCAACGTGTATGTCTTAAGGACGCCCTAATGCTCATACATAGAATATTCTAATCCAAATTACATCCAATAATCACAATAACCCAAATTTAATTTAATACTGGTAAAAAAAAACCTATCAACTCTATTTTTTTTTAGAAAAGAGTAGCCTTTAAATCGACAACCAATCAACACAAATCAATTCCCTAATTATGTAACCAAAACGCAGTTTAATGGTGATTCACTTATGCTCCTCCAATAAAATGTTTATGAAAACTTTCAGCCATAAAAATCAATATAAAAATTTTCCTAATCCTTCATCAGATCTGCATCAAGCAAATTGATGCAACAAAAATGAGTTTAAAATATCAAATAATCAAATCATATATAAAAACATAAAAACTATCAAATTGTGCAATATTTATATTCCAACCTAGAAATAAAAGTCTTTAACAAATCAAATGACACACAATCATCGCAAAAAACCTATTGGAACCTTAATGAATTACTTAAAATTGATTGAAATAATAAACATAAAATTTGAGTATGAAACAAAAGAATTATATCAAGAATAGAGCAAGAACATGCATGAGTTGCTAATTCTGGACCTATAAAAAAATGATTCTAGCCTTATAAAATCACACAAATAGGTTAAACAAGTTCTTTGAAGATAAAAAAACACAAAATATACACAAATTAGAGCAATTTCCAATAAAAAAATCGAATTTAAATGGCCAAAGACAAGTGTGAACAGTTAAATATACAAAATTGGATAGCTTGAAGGTGTGTGACTTTGTAATCTTCAACATGATGAAATTAGCTCAATAAAGCTTATGAGTATCTAACTAAACTGAAAAACACAAATTCTGTAACTCTATAAACATATTTAAAATTAAAAAAAACTGTGAATGAAAGAAGAGTAGCAAAATAGTAAGTCAAATTTAATGAATCTGAATATGTAAGCTCAAATATTTGATAAATTTGCACAAAGATGTTTTAGACTCTTATTTATAGAGTTAAGAAGCTAATAGATTTTTTGGGCAGGTTTTCTAGCTATTAGGATGATGAAAATTGGTTAAAAATGGAAACTATCAAAACTAGCTTTCATAGTGTCAAGACTTAACCTTGGGTTTACATGGACTTAAATGCCACCGTTTATATCTTATGCACCCACTTTTTAAGTATAAGAAAAACACACAAAAAATGACTCAAAACAAATCCAAAAAATTTCAAACAAAAATTCAAATATTAATTAGATTTAAACAAATTTCACATAAATGACTTCAATTAATATTACAAAACACTTAGACTCATCAAAAGGATTTCTTTAAAGATAAATCACACATATTCCTCTTTATTATGGAACTTTATACTAACGTGTATTCTAAACTAATTCCTAACATGTCAACACATGAACAAATTAAATTAAGTATAAAAAAATTTATGCAAAACCTATATTGAAATATTCATGCAAATGTGAGTTCCCCTTAAAGCATTGATAAAGATTAAGTTTAGGAAACCTACAATACTAAGACACAAACCTAAGCCTACACAACTTAATCTTTACATCTTGATTGTCAATTATGATCATCTATTCTTGATCCTCTCATCAATGCTTGCTTCATCATCATTTTCTTTATTTAAGCTCTTCCACCTTGAGCTATAAAACATATCTGTGCACATCTTGAATTTTCCTAACTTTTTAAAAGCATTAAAATTCAAACATTAGTAACAATGATATTTTGTCATCATCAAAACACATGATTGGAAACTCCCTTGGTTTAACATTTTATTCCTCTCCTCTTATATCACTTCCTTACTATGATCGATAGGTGATCATTTGGCTCCTATTTGTCCTTGATTTTGATGTTACTCTTATAAGAGGAGGGCCCATCAAATCAACCTTAGCTTAGCCTCAAACTTATTTATAAGGTATTTGAGGTTATAATGATCTGTATAAACTACCACATTGTATAATACCAAATAGGACTCAAACTTATCGAAGTGAAAACCATAACCAACATCTCCTTTTAAATGGTAGTGTAATTCCTTTCTGTATCATTTAAGGTCTGCCTCATATAACTTATAAGATGGAACATCTTATTCTTCTTTGCCCAAGCACTATACCCACTTCATAGTCACTTACTTCACACATTAACTCGAATAAAAGAGACTAATAGGGAGACACAAAAATAGATGCACTAACAAATTTTTACTTTAAAAACTTACAAAAGTTCATATCATTAAAATTGAAAACTGCATCCTTGGCTAATAAGTCTATCAAGGATCAAATGATCTTAGAAAAATCCTTTACAAAGCTCTTATAGAATCCTACATGTCCTAAAAAGCTACTAACTGCTTTAACTAAATTAGGTGGGGAGAGTTGAGTAATTACTTTTATCTTAATTGGATCTACCTTAATACCCTTACTAAGGATCTTGTGGCTTAAAACAATGCACTCTTACACCATAAACTGACATTTCTCTCAGCTTGAGACCAAATTAATCTCTTCAAATCTTTTTAACACTTTCTATAGGATACCTAGACGTTTATTAAATTTCGTGACAAAAACAAAGAAATCGTCTATGAATATTGTGAAGAAAGTTTCTATAATATTAAAGAAGATCACCATTATGTAGCACAATAAAGTAGCTTGAGCATTACACAAACCAAATTACATATGTCATTATTTAAAAATTCCATAAGGCTATGTGAAGGTAGGCTTTTCCTGATCCTTAAGGACTATAAGAATTTGCAAAGATCCATGTTAAACCAAAGGAGGTTCACCTTGCTTTGATGATGAAGAAACATTAAATGGACTAATGTACTTGTGTGTTTGAAGCATTGAAAGACAGGTGTTAAATTGAAGTGATAAAGAAGATGTTTAAAAAGTCTTGGAGAAAAATTGGAATTCATGAATTCGAATGATCAAGACTCAAGTTTTTAGAAGAACTAAGATGGAACTTATATAGGTTATCATCTGTAATTTTTATTGTAAATCTGACTTAGCTCTTTTTATTGTTTTGATAAGGCTCATTCACGCATAACACATTCATAATTTAGAATATGCAGATAGGTTACATAATCAATAGCAAGTTTATGTGAAATGTTTTCAATAACCCTCTTGATGAGTTAAAAATGTTTTTAGGAAGAGTTTTGATGTGTTTATAACTTACAAAAGTGTTTAACTAGATGGAATTGGTTTGTGACTGATTAGAATTGTTTTATAAAAGTTTTTATGTGTTTTTTGGAGGTTAACAGTAGTTCTAGGTATCATTAATAGTTCCATATAGTGCCACTACTATTCTTTGTATGCTTTAAAGGTGGGTGTTGAGTTTCTTCAACGATGCCATTATAGACCCGCATTAAAGAGACTAAAATAGTACATCAATGAAGTTATTGATATTTGTAGAAACTACCATTAAAGGGAAAAAAATCAAGCTTTAATAGATATTTCTCAACGATAACAAATCTTGATGCATTAAAACATTGTGCAATGGCAACATACAGTTAATTTGATATCCTAAGGCTATAAATAGGTTGTTCTACATCAGTTTTTATCACCTAAGAGTCTACAAAGTGATTAATCAAGTGATTTTAAGCATTGTGAGCGTTCTTTAAGTTATCTTTAAGTGATCTTTGGTGCACGAATTTTCTACATACAATTAGGTTTTGTGAACCTCCAAATACATTAAAGAGTGCATGAGTGATATTATTTTATGTGTATTTTTTAAGAGGTAGTTTTTGTTGAGAGGAAAGTTATACTTAAGCCTTTAAAAGGGAGTGAAAAGTTTACCTTGAGCCTTTAAAAAATGTTTTCATATTTTTTTGCGTTGTAATTTTATTGTTTGATAATGAAATATCTCAATAAGTGATTGATGGGGACCACATATAGGAGCAAGTAAATAGCTCCAAGCTAGTATAAATCAGTGGTGTCGCTCGTCCTTAAACTCTTTACTTTTATATAATTTTTATATTTGTTTGATTTAAGTTATTATGATTATTGTTATCCAAAAATTGTGTATGTATTATTATTTTATATAAAAGTGGTTTTTTCATGATATTACACATATTAAAATTTTTTTATTGAATCGTGTAAATTGTTATCTATTTTTTGTAATTATTATCTATTTTCTGAAATCAATTTTAGTAAAGTGTTAAATAACTTTACATCTCGGAATTCATTGTAGAAATTTTTAGGAATCTAATTCTCCCCCTCGCCCTTAGGTTCCATATAAGACTAACAATCCATAATGCCCATATGAGGTATAGTGGTAGCTATGCCTAACCAATCTCTTTATGACCTCATCTACGAAGGGTAAGGGAAAGTCACTGTAAGGATGGCCTCATTTAATATCCTATAGTCAATAAACATTGGCCACTTGTGACCTTTCTAGTGGCTATTAATTCATTTTTCTTAAGGGTTATGAATGTAGGCCCTCCTTTCTTAAATGCAATTTATACTGAACTTACCTCTATAAAATCATATACAAGAAAAATAATGCCTACATCTAGGAGATCAAATACCTCGTTCTTAATCATTTATTCATGTTTAGATTTAATCAACATTGTGATTTCACTAATGACTTACTACTCTCTTCTACAAAAATTCTATGGGCACAAAATAAGGGATTATCCCCTTTATGTTAGCTATATTCTATCCTATTATGACCTTTTGCTCTCTTAATAATTTCAAAAACCTATTCTCCTCGATGTCTATTAATGAAAAAGAGATGATAACTGATAAATGCGAAGAAGGATTTAAGAAGGCAAATTTTAGTTACATAGGAAGAGGTTTAAGAAAAGGAGTAAGAGGTTCCTAAATGGATGGCTTCAAGAGGGGCCTAATTAGTCTATCTAAGAATTGATAGGATTGAAATATATTGAATTTTCATATGTTTTTTTAATGTAATTTCAATCCTATTTTTGTGTTTAAAATTTTAATTTGTGTTCTTTTTGAATTTTCATATAGATGTAATAATGGAACACAAATACAAACAAAAAGCATGAAGTTTGGAAGAAAAAAGAGAGAAAAAACTTTTACAAGCTTTAAAAAATATGGAAAAGTGTAGCAATTTGAAAGTGAAGACAGACAAAACAAAAACTTTCCCTGGATCATAATTCAGAAGCAACAAAAACAATGAAAAAGGAGGAAGCTTTTCCTAAGAACCTAAGCTTGTCACTTAAGCTAGAATTAGACAAAAGGGTTTTTAAAAGCCTTATAGGACAACTATGTTTCAAAGGGAAGTGAGCATCATTTTAATGTGTGGAAAACAAAAGTTTTAAAGGAAGCATAAGACAGCAACAACAGGTGATTTTAGAGAGCTTTCTTGACTTGGTGAAACAAGCAGCCCTAGAAGAATGAAAAGAAAATAATCTTTAAAAGCTTAAGGAGTGACGGTTGTAAATGGGAAGTAAGGAGCTTTCTTTGCAATAGACAGGAAGCAACGTGTTAAGAGAGCTTCCTTGGAAGGAGGAGTAGTAAAAATAGGAGAGTGGCTACTCTCAAATCACAAAAGTAATTGTAAAATCATAAGAGAGGGAGCTGAAAATACATAGATCTTAAAGCTAGGTCGGACAACTTAAAAACTTCCTAGGTGGGATGGCTCAAAGCTCTTCCATAGAGTGGGGCCATCCTTGCTTTCCAAGAGACAATTTTGCTTTTAAGGGTGGACGACTTGGGGAGCTTGCTTTCTAGGAAATGCAGCACCGTCCTTAGCCACCTTTTGGGATATAATTTGAGTTTTTTATTGTTCATAATTTTGGATTATTGTTTCACTAGATTTAGTTCCTTGTCATTTTCACTTTTTTTTTGTCTCGTCTGAATGTTTTTTCTTACTTAGTTTTCATTTTCAATTGCTTTTCTCTGTCTTGTCCAAATGTTATGGCTTTAGTTTATTTGTTTAATGTTTTCTTATGTGTTTAAGGACCATCTCCCACTCCTTTTTTTCATGCACCTACAAACACATAAGGAAAAGTATGAAAAAAAATTCTCAAATCAAATTCAACCAAATTAAACAAGGTGATAAAATAAACAAATCTTGGGCAACGACACCAAAACCTTGTTGATTAATTGAAAAACAAAACTCAATTTTACGTTTAAAACCATAAGTATATAGGTCGTAACTTATAGTAAAAAGTAGATATTAATCCCACAAGATTGTATCTAGACACCCTATCAATTTGGCTTACACTTTTTTCAAGAAATCAATTTAAACAAATTTAAAAAGATAAGAAAATGAAAACAAACTAAAGATAAAAGAAAAAATGCATCCAAAGTCAAAGTTATAAACTAAAGCTCAAAGAAAATTAATATTGAAACTTGGACTTTTCGTTATCCCTATTTGTTCCCCTTTGGATTGTGGATTCAATTTATATTTTTCCCAAGATTTTCTAATATTTTACCTACCCTCTCTCAAAGTGCAACTAAATGTCATCAGTTAAATAATCTATGATTAACTTTGGGATATCTCGACATGCCAACCCTTTCCTAAACATTCAACTAGATATGAAGCTATCCTATAGGCAGTATATCAATATGCTGATATCTCTTCCTAACACATTAATACCTTGTTATATATAGGTCTATGAAATCCTAACTCCCATTGTAGATCTAACACAGATTACCCAACTCACTCTCTTGATTTGTAGGGTTTAAGTTCAATAGAAAACACAAACATTTAATACATTAAATCAACAACCAAAGGTTCATAAATAGTTCAAACAACAAATATTAAAATACTTTTAGCCACTCATATTAGACATAAGTTCAACAATATCTATGTTCTTCAAAATACACAACATATTTAGAAAAACACAAATAAAATAAATAGATGAGTGGTTATCTTCCCTCTTATCTCTAAAAATTTGAAATTAAAAGCTTGAGAAGGCTTTTTATGCTTGAATCCCATAACAAAAGCTTATGTCTTGGCTTGGTAACGCTTCCCTTCCTTCTCCTGACTGGAAGTGTTCTTGATTGAATGGAGGCAGAATCCTTGTTTTCTCTTGGTGGTTATGTTGTCTCCTCGCGACTCTTCTCTCAACTCTCGCTGCGCTCCTTAATATTTTTATGACTTCTACCTTTTATACCACATCTAGAGCTGCTTAGGGTCCAAGATAATGAAGCTGTGCCATTTCCTTTATGACTTTTAATAAAACAACATTGTCCAAGTCATAAAATGTGAGAATAAAGTTGGAGTCCTATATTCAGTCGACCGACATTCACCATTTGGTTAACAGATGTTTCCTTATTCTTCATTTGGTCAACCGACCTTTACCATTCGATTGATCGATTTTCTTTATTCAGTAGACCGATTTTTACCATTCGGTCGACAGACTTTGCTTCTTGCCATTCGGTCGACCGATCCTTTCCATTCGGTTGGCCGACCTCTTCATGTCTGAATCCAAAAGTATGAGTTCTCTTATTGCCCCAATCTTGCTCCAAATCAACCCAAACTTCTGCCAAATTGATTGTAACTCAACTCCAAAGATAATTATGCTCCAAAGATAATTACCCTAAATCAACAACAAATATGAAAGAAGCACAAAGATGATCCTGCTAAACTAAAACACACAATATAAGTCCTAAAACACAACAAATTCAACCTAAAATGCAAAAACATACATGCCAAATACTTAGAAAAACACATACTAATGCACAACTATCAATAAACCTTTGGTTTTTATGTTATTAGCTTTGTCTTTATTACGTGTTAAGTTGAAAGAGGTTTTATTTCTTGGGTTATTATTTATTATTAATGTGTTTAGTTAATTTATGTTTGATAATTAAGATTTGTACTTATTCTTATGAGTTTAATTACTTAATTTTAGTATTTTTTTCAATTTACTTATTCTGAAATTTCTGTTTAATGATTTAGTTTTAGTTTTATTGAATTAAGTTTTAGTTAATTAATTAATAGCTAAAGTAATTTGTGTTTGTGATAGTTTAAGTGTTAAATTATTTTTTTCATTTTGTGTTGTTTATTTTTCTAGCCTTAACTTTATTTAATTAATTATGGTTTATGTTTATTTATTCTTTGTTTTGGTTAATTTCAATATGTGTGGTTAGGTTTTTAAGGCTTGAAGGTATTTTCAGGATAAAGGGTAATCAATTGTGAGAATGGAGTTTAATTTGAATTGATTTGGTACTTTTAGACTAGGTTAGTTTAGAATTTGGGTTAACCATATTTGTAGTCTTAAACCTTTTATCATTTTCCTAATTGAGTCCTATACCTTTAAAACTTTCTATTGAAGCCCTATACCTATGTGAATTAATCAAAGACAGTCCTTATAGGACTTAATTAAGAAAATTATGAAAGGTTTAAGATTTAATTGGAAAAATTATGAAAGGTTTAGGACTACAAATATTCGAGATAACCCTATTTGTAGTATTAAACCTTTCATAATTTCTTCAATTAAATCCTGGACCTTTTACAATTTTTCCAATTAAGTCCTATAAGGACTATCTTTGATTAATCTGCATAGGTATAGGACTTCAATAGGAAGTTTTAAAGGTATAGGACTCAATTGAGAAAATAGTTAAAGGTTTAAGACTACTAATATGGTTATCCATTTAGAATTTTAGTTAAATGACATGAATTAGGTATTATCTTTAGGATTGATCACCCTTTAGATAATTTCCTAATTTAAACACTAGGATTGAACATGTAATACGTAATTGTCCTTAGAAATTTCCAAAGTATCAATAGGTTAGTTGGATTTGTTTGGATACTTAACCAACTGGTCTAGGGTTCCATACCTTTAGGTTACACTTTCTGAGTTTGTGTGTTAGTGCCCTAAATTAGTCATTCCTAGTACTTAATGCATCTTGACTATTAGCTTTTTCTGGGTTATAGTAAAGATAGGGGTATTTAGAGCTTGTTAGAGTTACCTAAGTTAAAGGAATTGAAGGTTCAAGAGCTTGTTCAAACTTATAGGCTAGCACTTTAGCTAGAGCACCTTTTAATCTAAATTCAAGGATCAATAGTTATCATAGAATCTCGATGATACCTTCAGCCCATTTCTTTATTATTATTGTTTCTTCATTGTGTTTTGCTTTATATTTGTCCTTTTTGTTGTTTTTATTGCATCTTAGTTATATTAGTTCTTTTTTATGTTCAAGGGTTTTTGTTTTTATTTTCCTTTACAATATTAGAAACAGTAGTACCCCCAGCTCCCTATAGATTCGACCCTAACTCACCTTACCTACATAGTTAGGTTTAGCTAGATTTATTATTTGATAGTTTGCGACAACTCATCAAATTTTTGGCAACATTGTCGAGGAGCTAGCATGTGTTATTTGTTATTTCTTGTGTTGTCTTTCCTTTTACTTTTTTTTAATTATTTGTCACTCTTGGTGTTTTGATTGTTTATGTTTCATAGCTTTTTCAAGTAATGACTTATTTTCATCACTCTTTTTATTCTGATCTTTCTTGCAATAATTCTTATGTTAATGATTTTGAGGTTGATGCTCTCTTAAAGTTGGAACAAAAAGTAACAAATATCACACCCTTTCTTGCTCTAATTGTGATAGATACTATAAAGATTAAGGTATGTAATTTTTATTCATTTTCAAGTCATTCTATTGATATATGTCCTTCCTTATAGGCCGAGCAATGGTTTTATAAGATTGGCGGTTCCTAAGAGTACCGACAAGAATGGTATGATCCTTACACTCTTAGTTACCATTCAGAGTGGGAGGATTATCCTTACTTTTCATATGAGAACCAGCTATATGGATTTAGTTCTCTGCCACCATGTTATCAAAGTTTATAGTAGTTTCAGTCCATGACTCCATCTCTAACATCACCACCACAGGCTAATGGGATGCTATTGGAGGAGATTGTAAAGAGTTTGGCTATAAGCACTCTTTAGTTTTAGCAAGAAACAAGGAGTAGCTTAAAGGAATTGAAAGATCAAGAGAGCCACTTGGTAGCAATGATTGCTAGCTTAGAAGACCACCCAAGGGGAGGCCATGATGAGATAATGTGTGCTCTTTCAAAGGAGGTTAGAGAATAAGAAGAGCAAGAGGAGCCCGTTTAAGAAAAGGAGATGTTCTTAGAAAAGAAGGAGGAAGAAACACCTCTTAAGGCAAGTAGTACTTCTTTTAGTATTACTAACCACATTTATATTCCTTTTCCTAGCAGATTGAAGGAGGAAGAAGAAGAAGAAGAAGAAGAAGAAGAAGAAGAGAAGACAAGTGAGCTTGAGGGGTAAGAGGATTAGTATAACAAGGAGTAGAAGCAAGTCAAATGCTTGGAGGAGTTGTTTTTTAACAAGCAGGCGCTAGAAGGTTATGACTAGGATGGCAAGTCTCCAAACTCATTTCGTCCACTGTTGGGGAGACCATCCTTACTGAAGAGGGATGTCAATATAGGGGAGTGGACCTTGGATTATAATGGTGAAGTAGTTAGGTTACACCTCTTTGATGGCAAGCGACATCCAGTTTACTGTTAGTCTGCTTCGAAGGAAATTGTTCCAGGCTCATCTCTAAGTTTGAGCATGCTTCTTATTGGGACCAAGCATCCATTCAACAATGGATAATGTTACACATGCCAAAGGTCAAGCTTATGACCTTAACTAGGCACTTGATGGGAGGCACTCCATTCGTATCCTTCAGTTTGTGTGCTTTTCTCTTCTATAAATAAATTTTTTTTTGTTTACATTTTTTGCTTTTTTTGTGTTTTGGTTGTAAGGGGAAGCTAAGTTGTATTCTTCTTTAAAAAGAAAGTTGCAATCTACGTGCTCAAGGTTGATTTGACCTCTTTGATCTAGGGGAGTACTTCTATTCCTGCCCTTTTATACATGTGTTTTCACTACTTTTGGGACATTGGAGACAATCCCTCATTTATATATGGAGGTGGGGCAATTTAAACTTTTTCTGCACTTGAACTATTATAAGCCTGATAGTTATAATTTGAATATGTTAGCTTCAAATGATCGTGATCTTTATTCGATGGTTAATTGCAGTATTTGAAGGCAACTGATGCTTTTAATTTGGTAAACAATGATTGATTCTAGAATGATTTCTAATCCTAAAGTTTTTTGTTTTTCCTTTTTCTCTTAAGCGCTTACATGTGTTAATGATCCCTTCGTATGATATTTGATCAAGTACATTTTATATAGTTTATCATAGGAATGTGGAATGGGATGTTTGAAATAATTTTTCAAAAAGAAAAAAAAATAAAATAAAGTGAAAATAAAGAAAAAGGAAAAGGAAAAGGAAAAAGAAGCAAAGAAAAAAAAACATCTTTGCCTTTGGGTTGTTAAACTAAAAAGTATCTTTGTTTCTGTTGCTGAATAAATAGTATCATTGTTTTTCTATTTTTGTGTATTAGGCAACTCTTACTTCACTAGCTTTGACCCAAATTCTCTAATGTTGAAGTTATAAGTGATGTTTTTAGCCATTTGTAATGGTGATCTAACTTAGTAACCAGGGGTGTTCACAATAAAATGTTTACCTTCGCGTCAAAAAGTTAAATGATCTTTCAAATAGACATTACTCCAAACTCAAGTTGTATTGTATATTCAGTTGTGTTTTTGTGTATTTTGCACATCCTTAACTATATTCATGTGATGACTTATGAAAAATGGCTTGATCATTAAGTATTATGTATATGGGATTGCTTCTTACTAACTTTGTGTGTTTACATGTGAATAACCAATTTTTAGTCATGATAAAGTTGAGATTGGTGAACTAGATTGAAGGCATGAATTTGTTTTTATTTATACTCAATTATCTTTTGAATTTGGATTGAGATTGCTTGAGTAAAATGTGTAAATCATTACTTGAAGACAATGGTTCAAGTGTGAGGGTATTTGATACGATTGAAATATATTGAATTTTCATATGCTTATTAATGTCATTTCAATCCTATTTTTGGGTTTAAATGCTTAATTTTTATTCTCTTGGAAATTTCATGTAGATGTGATAATGGAACACAAATATAAACTAAAAATATGAAGTTTGAAAGAAAAAAGAGACAAAAAAAACTTTTATAAGCTTTAAGGCATGAGCAAAAGTGCGGCGTTTAAAAGTGAAGACAAACAAAACAAAAAATTTCCTTGGCTCAAAATTCAACAGCAATAAAAACAATGAAAAAGGGGAAAGCTTTTCCCAAGAAGTTAAGCACGTCACTTAGATGTGCGTTGGTTAAGTCATTATGAAAATTGGAATGATTTTAACGATTTTACTTTTGAAAACCAACATGATAAGGCAAGTGTACCTATCCAACAAGTAATAAAGTGGAGTATTTTAAACCCTAATTGCCTATCTCACAGGGAAAATGGTTAATTACCAAGTCAATTAGAACACAAGTATTTAGGAAAATCCAAATAATTTTATTAAAAGCTTAAAAATGCTAAACTAGTATAACCCAACTTAAGCACTTCAAAATTAATTTTAAATTGCTCTAAAAAAATTTTAAAAATTACCAAATGTGAAATTTAGCTAAGAATTAGGTGGCTGATGATTTAATGGAATTTTTAAACAATTTTAGGGGCTAATTAGAGTTCCTTTACAAAATCAAAATAAAGTTATGGTTAAGACTTTATTTTATCTCCTTTAAACTTAGTTTAAAGTTTGGTTATGTTTAAATCTAGTCAATGGACTTTAACTTCAAGAAGGTGACTTTTGGATCTTTAAACTCAAAACCCTAACTCTCACAAAAAATCAAAGTTTGGTAATTCATTGATTAATGTCTTACTTATTGATTTCCAATAAATTAAGTTGATTTCTCAAGCTTAGATTATCTTTAACACTAATCTTAAGTGGCCAACTCAAAATCAATACTTTTAAACCTTCAATAAACAAAACTCAGACCCTATAATATGTCTTTAAGCTCTCTTCATTCATAAATACCCCAATCCTTAGCAATAAGAATGATTTAGCTACACATCTTGATCAAAATATACAAAACATAAAACTTAAGCATCATATCTTGGTAAATCTAAAAATATGAGCTATAAAATAAAGGAGGTCAAGATGGATAAGCCCGTATAATGTGACCAAGATTTTCCTTTTGGAACGATTGAAGTTAGCAATGGTCACTCAACATTCAAGGTTAATGGGCAAAGACTGAAGTTATATGTGCCTAGTTCAGTTGAGGAGTCTTCTGAGACTCTTCCACTGTTTAATC
>JAOXYD010235219.1:0-17612 GCA_028565735.1 Pinacopodium congolense | reverse complement strand
TCAGTGTGATTAAGATAATCGACTGGAGGGTTTTCATGGAGTGCCGGGCAGGTTGCCTAGTCCAATAGGACGGGGTCATGTCATAATAAATATAATAACTATTATTCTTGATTATGAAGACAAATCCATTTATATCCAAACATGGAATAGAAATAATGTTTCTTATTATAACAAGAACTTAATAACAATTATTCGATACGAGTACAAGGCCAAAAAGCAAAACTAAACACCAAGTTCCTACAGCTAATGCACCAACTCTTACTCCATTACCGATTCACAAGTTTACTTCACCTTTCCTTAACGATTTATTATCCATTAGTACCAATACATTATTACAAATGTGAGATCCATATCCAGTATCTAATATCCAAGATTATGAAATAGAAGTAGAAAGATTGATTTTAATCATAAACATACATGATGATGAAGTTACCTTTAACTTCTTCTCCATCAAGTTATAAAGATAAGCTTTGTAGTTCATCTTCCATTTCCCATCCACTCCACAATGAAAATAGATGCCCTTTTCACTCTTCTTATTAACATTGCCTCTTGGTTCCTTTTTAAGGCATCCCTAACGGTCTTGAGTATATTGAGCAATTTAGCCAATGTTACTTCCTTTTGGTTCATATGGAAGTTTATTATGAATTGTGAAAAGCTCGAGATAAGAGACTAGAGTACTAAATTAATGCACAACTTGTGGTTCATGAAATAATTCAATTGGCCTAATTTTTCAATATAGCCAATCATCTTTAGTACATGTAGTTCCACTGAAGATCTGGGTGCCATTCTACATTGAAATAAAGCTCTAGCAATCTCAAACCTCTCCACCTAACTTTGTGTACCAAATAATTCTTGAAGGTCCATAAACATAGGCCTAATTCTCATGCCGCCTCTGAACCTCAAAAGACATGCAAGCTAACATCATACATGTAACTTATTCATTATCATCCATATGATACTGATAAGTCTCTTAATCTTCATCAGCAATATATTTCGCAGGCTTAGGTTGAAGCTCATTGTCAAGAATGTAGAATTTTTTTTTATTGCCTAAGAACAATTCTTTGGTTATGCAATCAGTCCAAAAAAGTTTAGTCCTGTCAATTGTTTGCATCCATGATACTCCTCAGGAATAAGTTCGTATTCATTTTCAACAACTGAAACGTAAAAAAACGAGCATTAATTTATACCACAAAACCAAATAAATAAGGATTAAAAACTATTTGATTACCCATACTATTTTAAAAAAAGTAATAGCACTTACAATTAACTTAAAAAATATTATATAATTTCTTAGTAGGATATGATCTCATTCTAATTTAATTGATCTTAAGATTGCTCAACAAACCAACTAAATTAAAATTAGGTAGATAACATCTTATCAATCACATCCTATGCGATTCCTAAATCCATTAGATGACAACTCTTTGTCAAACATATCTTATATGTAATTTTTAACCTTGCCTATAAATTAATATGATTATGAGTTTGCTCATCCAAATCATATGAATATAATTTAAGTAAGACTCGTCATTATATAACTAAACATATTTGGATTAATGTAACATTGAGTTTGCTCAACAATCGTAACAAGAAATATAACTCGGGTTTAATCTTATAACAATTAAAGGAGTTATTCATATTTTAAATATGTATTTAATATTTTAATGAGGGATTTAAAAATTTCTAAGTCTTATTCTAATTAAATAATCTCATTATATTAATTATCTAACATCATTTAATTATGAAAGACAATTTGAACACTTTACTTGATTCTAATTATTGATTTGATGCTTATTTAATTTAATTAGTTAATTCTTGAAAAATTAAATTAAATTCTAAAACATTCTTAGAAAAACTTTTGAAAACTATTTCCAAAAATTAGAAAACAATTTTTCTAAGTTTATTATGAATTTAAACTAATTTAAACTTAATCCTATTAAAAAAATAATTTAATAAAATTTAAAACAATTTTAAATTATATATCAAAAATAAAAAATAAAATGAGAAGGCTGCTGGTGCGTGCATGGAATGCGCCAGACAGCACTACCGCAGGAGGCGCTGCTCCTGGCCTAGCACGATCCCTTCTTCTCTAACCCGCCTGTCATTTTTTTTGTTTCCTTTTTTTTCTGTCTTCTGGTTCTTCTCTGCCACCTGCTACCATCCCCCGTTCTTGTTGCCGGCCTCACACCATTTCTACTGCCCATTAGCTTTATAAAAACTAAACGATTATAACAGATCTGGATAGCCAGATCTGTCTAAAGGAAGAAGCATCACCGCCCATGGCAGTGACGCTCATCACACACTGATGGCTACTCTAACTAATAATGTTGCCTATTTTTCATAAACCCAAACATTTAAACCATAATGCAATTCCAGATTTCGGTCTATGGATTCAAAGAAACCGTTTCAACGTACAAATAACTCATTTAAAACAAAGTTTAATGGCTAGTAACACTTCACTCTCCAAATCTAAAGTATAGGTTACTCAAGCACTTAAAAACCATTTAAAACATATGTTATTCAATTAAGAATCTTGAAAAACAACATACTTGAATTTATGGAAACCCACTTGAAACGCTTTCAGTTTTCAGAAATAGGATTACCAAGCGACAAGGGACTCAAGATGAATAAAAAACAATACAATTCCTGAAAGCAAATGACTATATCCTTTTTATAGAAAACTTAAACGAATTAGTAACATTTCCAGAACCGTTTAAAACCCCAAAATTGATTTCCAAAAAACATATGAATAACCATTCATCAAATTTTCCAGAAGTCTATACAGCAGCAACAATGAGCATTTATCAAGATTTAGGTGTCATAAGCAGTTGTAGAAACACTTTCTATAGTAAATACATTTTTCAGCAATGAAAAATAAATAGGCAAGCATAATGACGGGCAACAATAAACATAATCCATAATGCTACAACTGGAAAGATAAAATCATTATCAAGCACCTTCATTCTAAAACATTTCTAGAACTCAAAAAACATTAGAAGGCATTCGAATAAAAAAGTTAAAACAAATAATAGCAACAAGAGAAAGACGAGACTCAAGTTTATAACAATATAAAAGACAGAATCCCAAGGAGCATAAACAAGGATTTTCTAGAAAATTTCCAAAAAGTAGAAACGACAAATTGCGGGAATCATATTTTCATAAACGCACTTAAAACAACATGTCACATATTATATTCTAAAGCCAAGCCTACGACGATAAAACTATGCACTTCTGGCATATATCAAATCAATCAGGATCAAACCTATTATTTAAAATTAAATCTATTAAAAGTTGTTATGATACTTGGAAAATGCACCTTGATCATATTAAGGTGTAGTGGAACATCCAAAAAAAAAAATTTCATAAGATCATCTTTAATAAGATTTAATTTAAAACATATAACAAGAAATTAACAAAGTAAATTAACTTGTTTTCAATTTATTGTTGTAAATCTTCCTTTCCTTCTCGAGCCTGTTAATCCATGAGCCATTTAATCGTCCAGTCTCTAACGATATCTACAAGTCCTTTCAAAGAAAACTAAAGCAATTTGAAAAGAAGAATGTAAAGTGCTAGCTTTATTTTTTAAATTTTTTTCTTTTATATGAAAATCATATTTTTCATATCCTTAGATTTTATCAATATTACAAATAAATTCAAACTATAATTATAATTGCAAATCAATCATAATAAGAATAAATATCACATATTAATCCTGAAAATTCTTACAACTTCTTAATTAAGTCCAACTTAATTTAAAATTTACTTTCTCCTTTATAGACCTTTTATGTATGACCCATTAAGTTCCTAATATATTGGTAATGATTATAAATTCTGGTTTTAATTCACAATTAGAATTAGATAGATTAAAACTCCTTTTAATTTATCTTTAGTTTTCTAATTAAACAATTTATAATTATAGAGCATGATTGACGTCTAACAACATGTCATAATTATCCAAATATTATGAATATCAAAGTGATTTAATTTAACTTGTTCATGAATGGTTATGATGTATAATTTAATTCTTTCATCATTCAATATTCTAATTGGAATTAGAGTATGGAATTAGTGTCTACTATAAATAATAAAAACATTTTTGTTCTTGCTAATTAGTAAATGATTTATAATTGATATTAGAAAAAAAATAACTTTTTCAAATTTCAATTCACTTTGACCAAAGATTTTCAAATCATTACTAATAAAAAATAGTGGAATATTTTTCCTAATTACTTTAAGGTAACGAATCCTTTATTGATTTACTCATCTATCTCCATATAGTTCATACTATATCCAATAACTCTCGAATTGAACTACTCTAAGAATAAAATATAAGTAGCATCAAAACATAATGATTTTTATATGAGATAACTTTGGTACTCTTAAATATAAGAATCATTTTATACAACCACTTTAATGAGTTAATCCACAGACACACAAATAATAGTTCATTTGAAATTCTCATAATCGGCAAGTTCAATGAACTTATTCTCTAACAAGCATCTACACATTTGTCTAAATGTCTCCACACTTTAATCTATGAAATCAATTACGTTCTTCATAAGAAAGAAATAAAGCATAAGCTAGTCTAACTATTCCATCAATATCCTGTCTTTATGAAACTGTGACTAAGAAAATTTTAAGAATAATACAAATATATAATTTGAATCTCATAATTATAATCTCATTATAATTTCTAATTATATAGTAATTATTCCAAGGATTTTATCTTTATGATTAATAATTAAAACACTTAAAAAATACATAAAGATAAAGAATACCTTTTATTGAATAAAAATATAATGTCATACATATATTTTTACAACTAACTGATTGGATGTAAGGGCATAAACTAACAATAGGGCTACTAATCCCTTATCTTAAAGGTTTTAGGTTGATTTGATGTATATGACCTTACCTATAACCTAGTCTATTTTCTCCCTGAGCCTTTCAAAATCCTTTAATATCTCCATAGTTAGTTTAATCACCAATTATTTTAAGGATAAAGTCTTAAAAGTTCTTATAACTATATAAATAAAAGTTATGCTAGTGTTATAAATGCAATGCCTCGTGTGATTGTTAGAGGTGGCATCCTAATAGTGGTAAGTGTCAAATCTAATAAAATAAATTATAACTTTCAATACAAATAAATAACTTGAAAATAGTGATGAACAAGGTCATATTCTATAGGGATTGAGTAGATTTATTTGCTTCTTAAAAATAATAGAACAAACAAAAGTCGAAGAGTTTTGAAAAAATGAAATTAAATCAACTAATATTTAACTTATATCAATCGAACTAAGCAAAGGATTAATAATAAATAGATATCTAGCTAAAGCTATTATTTCAGTTAAGTTCTTTTGCATTACTTATTGACACGATGATAAAATTCTTTAGTTTATAAATAATTGTTATTGTTATTAACAAACTCTCATATATTTTTTATTTTGTTGATAATTAAGAGAAGCTCTTTGAATTATTTTCCTTACTAATACATAATTCTAAACAGTCTCTTAAGATTTAATTTATTAATAGAATTAAGAATTAGAAAGACTACTAATTATAACTAATACATTCATAAGTCCTGTTTGTCTAATTGATATGCATATAGCGTACCTAATTTTTAAATAAATATAAATCAAATTTTTTAATAACAATACTAAAAGATGCAATGAAATAAGTGCACCTATAATAATGTAATATAGTTATTATGAGTCTATTTTGTTAATCCATAAGGGTTGTAACCACTAGAGAATTCTTATTTTAGTTATTTAGCCTACTCAATAGTTGATTGACTAATAATGAAGGTAAATAAACTAAATGATTAAAAACAAATTCAATAAGAATTAGTAAACAATCACAAAGTTAGGATCTAGAAAGTTAATCACCAAAGTTATATTTGCATTCATCGCTCAACTTTAATTTAATAGATTCTTTAGTTTATCTTAGACCTTAGGATCCTTAAGTTGAATTACACTTTCAACCAAAATCATGCAATTCCTATTCAAAGTAACAATCCAAGTAGAAAGGTCTCAACTATCTCAATTCATCAATTGAATGCGTTATTATATTTTATAGAACCTATTATTTTGATTAAGCTCACACGTAATCTAGGCAACTCATATAAGCCTAGATCTAGGCCTCAATGTAAGATGCATAACTTATAGATTAATCTAATCACAAGTTCTAAATATCAATCTAAATATATGATATCAAATAATTAGAATTGAAGTTCCAGTCAGATAACATGCAAAAACCAATCTTATTAATTCCATAAGCATATATAAGGAAAATCTGGAAATTCAACGTTAAATCAAAGGAACAATGTAATATTACATCTTAATGTTCATAACAACATAGATTCTTCGAGAAAATAATTCATAAATATCATAAAAATAATAACAATAATCATGACATGAGAAGAGATAGAGATGTTCATGGTCAAAGATCTTAAATCTCTTGACTTCTCTATGATTTTTATTGGAAAGTGTAATATTAATCTTCAATTCTCTATTTTTGATCTTACTTTCTCTTTCAATCTTGCTCAAATCCTTGTTAAGATGGCTTAGAACTTGTATGTTGACCTTTCACAACTATTTAAAGAGTTCCAGGCTCAAAACTCTTTAATAAAATAACTTAAATAAAGTTAAAAAGGCTTGAGGGCCTGGTAGTGCCATAGCTGTGGAACTTCTCATGGGTACGGTTATGGCATTTTTCGTGGGATGTCGTGGGCTTAGTTATGGGCTACTCCAACTCTTTTCTCCTCTTGATCTTTTCACGATACACTTTCTGTCATTTGACCATTAGCCTTGAAATTTGATGTGAAGCTTTTAAATTTGATGCTTTTGCTTCCAAATTGATTATACACCTCTTCTAACTCCAAAAATACATCAAATTACTCACTAAAGTTCTATACAAATATAATCAATAATTGAAAATAATATAAACAACATCTTATTCAAGAATTAACTAAATATGTATACAAATCACATTAAATTATTCCTCAAACTCAAGATAATCATCACAAAACATGCCTAACAGATGTTTCATTTGGGTATTATCAGTAATCAACTATGTTATTTTGCCACTAATATTAGAGTTTTCAAATAATTATGAATTTGAAATTTTAATTAGTAATATATTATTTTGATAATTAAACAATAGGTCTTTTACACTATACATCAAAATAACAATTTATTCAATTTAGAAGATATATGAATACTCAAAACTTAAAAAAAATAACTTAATTGATTAGATTTCATAATTCCCTGAGAACTATCTTTAATTATCCTTTAACTAGAAATAATTAAATTGGCTATTTATAATAGAAAATAAATAAACAAATAGAAGCAATGCTACTAACTGGCAAAGGTTGAAGATGATGGTGAAATGCCACTTCCTCACTTTTCTCCCTTCTACTCTCACTCTTACTTGAACCCCTTTAAGAGTGTATGGAATGACTTGATCTCTCATTATTATGATAAAGATGGTTTTTAGGGTTTTTGTAACACTAATAATATAGCTCTTGGATAGTTTTATCCTTTTCCTCCAAAATTCCCTTAATGTCTCAGATTTTCCTAAGAAAATGGTATTTAAATTTGGTATAGAACGACACTGTTTAAAAGGACCATTATTCTTCTATCTGCTTCTAGGAGTGAAATGACAGTGTTAGGAGAGTTAAATGATGTTGTTTATGTCCCATGTTTAGCTTTTAACTTTTACTCGCATGTAAAAATGAGCCTAAATTTTAAGTTAAACGACGCTACTATTGCTAAAAGTTTTTCTTTTATCTTCTTCTACCAAATCCATTTCTTTTAGGAACATAAACCTTTAAACTTGAAGCATACCTAACCAAAGCAATCCATTTTACTTCAACTCTTCAATTCACTTGATAAAATACATAACATAATCAAAACCAATAACTTCAAATCATTAGATCACTAAGAAATATTACAAATTATACAAAAAATTATGCACCTATCAAATATATAAATAAAGAAAGAACTATCATATGCACCTATCAAATGTATAAATAAAGAAAGAACTAACAAAGTCGTTTCATCTATGTGTTATGCACACATGATTTTAATTCATCATATAAGGGTGTGTTTTTATAAATTTTACTAAAATTTATTATGTTTCAAAACTTTTGTGAGAATTTTCATGTTTACTCAAATTTTCTTTTGCTTACTCAAGGGATGTTTAGTTTTTGTTTTTGTTTTTGTTTTAATTTTTGTTTTTTTAAATATGAAAACTGAAAAAACACAAAAACAAAATAAACAATATACAAATATAGTATGGAAACAAAAAAAAAAGTCTAGAAACCTAAAAAAACACACAAAAATTAATGAAAATACATAAAAACATAAATAAAAAATGAAAACAAAAAGTTGAATCAAACGATTTCTCAATTTTCTCTATACTTTTTTTCCATAATTTTCTCCATACAAAATGTTGATGAACTACACCTATAATAAACTTTATTTACATAGACAATTACATTGCAAAAGAGTAATTAAAAATAATAAAATATAAAGGTAATATGTATTAACTGCATTTTATTAATTTATTATATTTATATATCACTATTTATATTAAAAATATAATAATATTTGATGTGTAATATTAATTCATTTTACTAAATATTAAAATATTTATTAATTATTAATAATATATTTATTAATTTAATATGACATGAATTAAATTTTATCAAAATTCATTTATCATATAATAATATTAATAGTTATAAGAATCAATTTCTTATTTCTTACTTTTATTATAACATATAGTTTTATAAATAATTGGCAATTAATTTTATTTGTTTTTGTTATTAATAAATAAAGTTGTCAAACTTTTTTTGAAAGGTAAAAATAATTATATTGAATAATGCTACGGATGGTTGGTCCAAAATGTCACTATGAGAGCCACTAAGAAAATAAGTTATAATCACGAAGAAAACAAAATTGAGTCTACTTCATAAGTTCCAAGCTATTATAATTCCTTAAGATAGATTGAGATCGTCAATTCTGGCCTTAATAACTTCTCTAATCCATTGAATGTTGTTTAAGACAAATGCTGGACCATCCTGTTCACTGCTCCTAAAAATGTCATGGCTTCTCTCTAGATGGTCTAGACACAATATACAATCGCTAACTCAAAGGAATAGAGTTGTAAAACTTCTTATTATTTCATTAGTTTTTCACATTTACATCTCATTACTTATATTCAAAATATAAAAATATTTATTATGTAATTTAAATATATTCAATAATAATTAGTAACAAGATAACTAAACCAAAATGACACCATTTTGGTTACAGTGATGTGACCCAATAAATAAAGTTATTTTTTGTCCATATCATTCTTTTGTCAATTTAAACTGACAAAAGGATTGGTTTAGGTATAATCGTAAAATTGGAGTACTCAAATAGTAAAAATTAAAGGTGAAAGACTGAATTAGAAAATTTGTTAAAGGTGGAATACTGAAAAATATGCTTATCCCTTATGTTCTAGTTTTATCATAATTAATTTTTCTTTAATTATTTTATTAAATTTATTAAAAACATCTTATAAGAGGAGTAGGCGTACAAATATTTGAAAATACAAATAAGAAAATTCTTTTACACTATGCAAAGCCTCTCTTTCAAAATAGGGTTAAAATCTTCTGGTACCTTTATGGCTTAATAAATTATGTATTAAATCCCTATAATTTTAAAACTATCAAATAGGTTTCTAAAGTTTCAAATTATTTTCATCTGTTAATCCTTAATTAATTTTGTCCTATGTGGACTAATGACATGTCTACGTGGCACATTTTTAAATACATGGCATGCCACGTGACGATAAACTAAAGGATAAAACTAATTTGAAATTTTAAAAACTTATTTAATAGTTTATCAAACTACTGAGACCTAATTGATAGTTTATTAAATTATAAGGGCCTAAATGATTTTAAATCCAACTATTGAATTATTTTGATAATTAAAATAAAAATTTTAATAATTAAAAATATGTATTGTAAATATTGTGTATTTTTAATAAAGTATAATAAAATTTTAAATTAAATTAAAAATCAAATAAATCAAAAAATATATTATCTTTTATAAATTCAATATCTATAATATTGCATCTATATATATAAGAGTAACGTAAATATATTTATTGTACAAATAATATAGTAATAATTTTTTAAGTTAATAAATTTTTTATATTGATAATAGTTTGGTTTAGATATTTAATTCTAATTGAATGTAAAAAATAGACTGAAACTTATTTGAATTTAAATATTTGAATCTTAAATTTAAATTTATTTAAATGTGATTAAAATCATTAATTTTATATAAAAATAATTTGATTAGCTTTAAAATTTTTAGTTCAATTAAAAAAAATAACTTAAATTAAATTTTAAAAAAATTTACTTTCTCACTTTTTCTTATGAAATTTTTTTTCCTTTTATTACTTATAAAATTCAAAATATAATTTAAAAAGTGTATATAACAAATTTTATGAATGCTTAACATTATTTTGAGTAAAATTTTAAATACAAATAAGTTCTAACATATTTTATTTACATCCAATTAGAAATGAATCTAAAAAATTTTTTAAGCCAAATAAAATGACATCTAAATCAAACTATTATCATTCCAAAAAAATTTATCAACTTAAAATAATTAGTAATGTGTTATTCATATGACAAATTCATTTACCTTACTTTTACATATATCTAATATCATATATATTGAACTTATACAAGATAAAATATTTTATGTTTTACTTATTTTTTAAATTTTAATTTAATAATTTTTTATAATTGATTAAAATGATATAATAATTTAAAAATGAAATCCTTTAGTTACTAAAATTTTATTTTAATTATCAAAATAATTCATTAGTTAGGTTTTAATCATTGATTTGTAGTTTGGAAAACTATCAATTCGATCATTGTAATTTAATAAGTTATCAAATATGTCCCTATAGTTTGGTAAATTATCAAATAGGTCCCTAAATTTTTAAATTAGTTTCACTCATTAGTCCTGCATGCACATGACCTGCTGCGTGTTTCAAAATGTGCTATATGGACAGGCTACGTAGATATGTCGTTAGTCTACGTAGGATAAGATTAATAGAGGACTATAAAATAAAAGTAATTTAAAAAGACAACTTCTTTAGAATAATTATCAAAATCAATCTTTGAAAAAAAATTTCCTAAAATTTACAAAATATTACTTTCAAATAAATTTTTTGCTAGATTGCTGAATATTTTAAGTGTCTTTTATTTTGATATTAAATTTATTAAAGGTGAAGATAATTCCTTTTTTTTCTCGAGAAATTTTACAATCCAAAACTAAAAGCTACCAAACAAAATTGCAAAGCAAAATTATGAAAGAAGAGAAAATAATGTCATTCTTTTTAATAAAAACAAAAGGTAAGGCTTCATCCTCCTTTTCTTCCTAAATCAATATACAATTGTAGATGCTAACATATATCATTCCTAATATTTTTTAAATTTTTAATTACCTCATTAACGTCTTCATTGTATGCGTTCAATTAACATTTTTAATGAAAAATTAATAAAAGAAGAGTAAGAAAATTTAAGATAAACATAACAACATCCAACAAAATCATAATAAAATTAAGTGTTTATTTCTTCATATTGAAGACATTGTCTTTTTATTCATAGGTTAAAAGTATATTTTAGTATTTGACATTTACATAAAAATTTAAAAAAGATTCTATATTTAACAATATTTAAAAATATTCTAATATTTGTAAAAAAACATTTTAAAAGGATTTTTAATGCTTTTAAAACATTAAAAAAAGGACTTCAAAATAAATGAATTCTATTTTTAAAAAAATTCTATTTATATGTACTAGTGTGAAAATTTTTTAATAGTTTATACCATATCAACATTGTAGGTATATCTTTTAAATCTTGTTTTAATATTTTTGTTAAAATAAGGGAGATTCTAATATTTATTTTTGATGATAACAAATTATGGTTATTACTAATGATTTATTTCATGATGCAAGGTTTAAAAAATAAGTTCATTGAAGGATCATTTGATAATGATCTAAAGTGAAACAATTGGATTTAAAGACCAAAATTGAGTATAAAGCTAGATTCACGTGCTTGACTTAAGTAGTTTGAATTTTGTTGTAAATCTTATTTAAGGATTCAATAACTTAAAGGGCTCAAAAGTACATTTACATTACATAAGTTTTTAAAAACATGAATAAAATTTCATTAATCAAGACATTTTAATTTTTAAAAATTTAATCAATCAATCTTGATCACTAATATCACTTTTAGGAACATTTTGAACTTGGATAAGTTGAGTTAGTCTAAAAAGTATGAGTTTGGGAACGTTGAAAACCTTTAAAATATTTAGAAGTTTTGAAAGTTTGGAAAATTGTATAACCTGTTATAAACTAAAACATATTTTGGTTTTAATCTTAATTAAAAAGTCTTGGTATTTAAAATGACTTTAGGAAAATTTTAAAACTTGTGTAAATTTATTTGAAAGTGGAAGGAATTGTTTTGAGGTGTATATTTGTTGTTTGGACTAATTGGTGAATTTGCAAAAACTATTCTACAAATTGATTGGTCGATTGCTCCTTCATAAATGGTTGACCAATGCAAGTTTTAAGTTGATTGCTTGACCAGCCCATTGAAGTTTAGTGGTTAACCAATCAAACTTTTAAATGTATAACAACTAGTTCAAGCTATTATGTAATGACCTTTTTAATGAGTCTAATAACTATGAAACATCTCTAATGAGTTTTTAAGGTTGGAAGAGCTATAAATAAGTGTCCTAAAGGTAGATGAACAATCTTTATGAAGTTTTATGAATATTTTAAGCATTAAAGTGATCAACTGCCAGTTTTTCTAATTGTTTAAGCTTTGGACACTAACCTTTATGCTTTTAAGTAATTTTTTCAAATTTTATAGTTCTTAATCTAAGAAAATTTTATTTATATTGGTTTCCTAAAGCTTTGAAGTAGTTTTACTCCATTTATATTTTTCATTTTGAAAATCTTATGAACATTCGAGCCTTTGTTGTCAGATTTTTAAGTAAGATGCCAATTAAGGTGTGATTCACATTATGAGAGGACTTTTATATTGTTAAGATTGAGTTAAAATTAGGTTATTAAGTTAAAATTAGGATAATCTTCACCCTTATAAAATAAGATTGTTATGGTTTTCTTCACCCTTTGAAGAAGATTTGTAAAGATTCCTCTTCACCTTCATAAAATAAGATTGGTTTTATAAAGATTCCCTTCATCCAAAGAAGATGATTTTAGTGAAATTTTCAATAAGTAATTGGAAAGTGGACATAGGTAAAGGTTTTCTTGCCGAATTACTATAGAAATTTGGTTTGTCAACTCTCTCTACCCTAAATATTTATATTAACTTTTTATGCGTTTCATTTATATTCATATTATGATTAATGGCATCATCGTATATTTCATTATAGGTTAAATTGTAGTTGTAAATTTCATACTATAAAAAAATCTATTTAAGCTTAAGATTAGAAATTTTTTATTACCTAATTCTCTCCTTATCTTACGTGTCATTAGGAATAAAAATTAGTGTGAATTGAGTTATTAAAAATTTTTCAATCAATTAAACTAGCCACCTAAAGCAAGTTAAACTATCTACGATTACTAAACCAATATTTAACATAAAATGATATGAAAATTCAAATACCAAAAGATAAAAATTAAACTAATGGGAAAATCACAAAATCAAGCAATTAATAAAGAGATAAGGAAGAGAAGGAACACCAAAACTTATAGTGGTTCAGCAATCCCTAACAATTGCCTAATCAACTCTCCAACTACTTATTAAAAATTTAACTAGCTAACCAAGAATAACTACTATCTTCTTTTCGGTTAAAGAGTAACGCTTATAAGACACAATCTTCTTATTGAAGGTGAAGACTAACATTTAGATAATCTTTTTATGGCAAAGAGGAGCCTTCACAACAACAATCAAACAACTAATTCAATAAGTTCAATAATCCCCCTTTTACAAGTAACCAAATACACCTAACAAGATGTTTCATTTAAAGCTTAATTAAACTAAAGGCTTTATCTTTCAATAAATGATATGAATAATCTATGATGTACTAGAAAGCATTAAAAATTTCAATATGGCATAATTGATGCACTCAAAATGTGAAAAAGTTATGACAATTAGATTAAAAGATGATAAACATAAATTTGGATAGTTTTGACTGATAACAATATGATTACTTCCAAATAAATAAATAACCCTATATAAATTCAATAAGACTTTAAACAAAAAAATTACAACAAATTGGAAGCAAAAAACTTGGATTAAATTGTCCGAATAAATGAGTGAATGCTAGAACATGTAAAACTGGACAAATATGAAGTATATGACTATATGAGCTTGGATCTGCCAATATGACCACTTAATAATGCATGAGATTGATCTATGAGACACTTAACTACTTAAGCAAATTAAGAATATTAAAAAACCACCTAAAATTGATTTAAATATCCAAATATAAGATTGATGTAGTGATAGTCAAACCAGGACAATTTTGGTGTGTTTGAAGGTTTAATCTCAAAACAGATGAGATAAACTTCCAAAATTTTGAAATAAAGATTAAACAGACTCTAGAATGTTTAACTAAATAGAATTTTTTTTTATAATTTTAGAAAAAAAATTAGGATAACTAAAATCGAGATTAAAGCAAGAACAAAAAAATAATAACATATTATATATATATATATATATGAGTTCCAAGTTTAATCTATCAAAATAAACACCATAAAATATGAGACTATGATCAAACAAACTCTTAAGCATTTAACCAAGTAGATAACAACAAGTTTACAGTCTCAAAAACAAATTAAAAGGATGAGAAAACGAATTAGCCACAAGGCTGTAAGAAGGATTGACAACTTTGATTGAGAGAGAGACTTCTGCTTGTAAATCTGTTTTTGGAGTATGAAAAAGTGATAAAAATGTTTAGGGATGGCATATAAAGGGTTCTAAAGAGTTTAGAGACGTTGGTTAACAAATCCTAGCCATTTAGAGGATAAAAGGTTGTTAAAACCAAAGGTAAGAAACTAGTCGTTACTGTCAGATAGATATACAACAGTTCATAGATAGTTATACGACACCCCATCAACCACCATATAGCTTGCTGGAAAATAGGGCATATACGACAATTACTCAACCTGTTGTATAGCTCTAGAGAAATATGAACAAAAAATCGAATTCAATTCTAAACCTTTCCAAATATTATTAATACTTCAAGTAAGTTTTAAAACATAATCTAAGACTATTTGACCCAATAAAAAATTTAAAAAATTCAAATTCATAAATTAACCAATATGATGAGAGTTTTATGCAATTTTATGAAACTATATGCAATGTATAATAATTCTGAGCCCTAAGACCAATTAAACAATAAGTAAATACTTACAAATAAGTTTTAAAGAACCTAACTAAAGTATTTAATCTTTCATATTCCTTGTTCTTCCATCAACTTCAAATTTGACCTTCAAGCTTCAAGCTTTCCATATTAAAATATTCATATAATGAATCTATCTTTGAATTTCACAAAATAAGCTTAAACATTAGTAAGTAAACAAGTTTTTTAAATTTGTAACACAATCGGTGAATAAAGATCAATATGGCACATTTGATAGCTTCATCTAATAAAGATGGTTAAAGTGTGAGTATAACATCTTTATTTGATAGGTATGACTATTTTTATTGGAAAACTATAATTAAAATTTTTCTTATAGTTGAAATATAGATTTATGAGAAATAGTATGTGATGAGCCATACATTACCACCAAAGTTATAAGTGAGCAAAAAAAATCTAAGGTAAAAGAAGGGTGGAGTAATGAAGATAAGAGATTAATTTCTTTAAACATTGGGTAAGAATGAATTCAATAATATATCTATGTGTGATTATGGCATATGAAATAAGGCATACTTTAAAAGTCACACATGAGAGCATAAACTAATTCAAGGGAAGCAAAGTGTCTATGCTAACTCATTAATATGAATAACTTCACATGTAGTATGAAAAATGCATTTCTAACATATACATTGGATTTATTTACATTATTAATACATTAAAGGTTTGGGAAAAAATCATATATAAATGTTGAATTAATAAGGAAAATTCTTAGGTCTTCATTGAAGACATGAGAGGCCAAGATGACGATAATCTAAGAAGTTCAGGGCCTGAAGACATTTCCTTTAGAAGAGTTTATTATATCCCTCATCACTTATAAGAAGCAACTAAAGGAGACAAAGGAGGAGGAGATGATAACCAGGAAGAAAATTTTGACATTTAAGGCCTTTAATGAAGCTTTAAGTGATGAGGAGACATTATCGTATAAGAGTGATGGAGAAGACATAGCTCTCCTAAAAGAAAATTCTTTAAGAAAAATTAAGATGAAGGGCTTTGTTGAACCAAGGGAGGTTCCAATCTTGGTTTTGATGATAACAAAACATGTTTGATTACTAATGGTTTAATTTTATAATTACTATGTATGTTTGAAGAAGAATCCATTATGGAAAGCTTGGAGTTTGAATGTCAAATTTGAAGATAATAAAAATTCAAATGAATTGGAAGTTTCAAGACCTTAGATAGGTTGTTTCAAATATGTTTGTAATTTTTACTTTATGTTTAATTGACCTAAGGGCTTAAGTTTGATCATGCATTGCATTTGAAATGTCAAAAGTGCATATTATCTCAATTCATAGGCTAAATCTTGTGTTTGAATTGTTTAAAGGTATTTGATCATTCATATAGATTCAATAAATGATTTAAAAGGTGTTTGAAGTCTCAATTATCATTAGGAACTTGTTTAAAAATATTTGGAGTCAATTATGCAGCATATTTTATATTTTCTGAACAATCAATAGCGGACTGATCATCAGCAACGGGACCCTGCTTGAGTGTCATTGATCACCCCTTCCCCAAGAGCATCAATGGCGGGGTGTTCTTGGAACAACGACGCCGTTGATGGTTCCAGCAGGTGTTGTTAATGAGTCAGACTCCAACAGGTAGTTTCTACTTTCGAGTCTTAACCTTTTTGTCTTCATTATAACATCTTAAAAACCCTCATAAACCTTTCTTGAGCATCTAGACAATATATATATTCTTTATAAAAGAATTTTGATACTCTAGACTCTCCAAAAAACAAATCAAACCTTCTGAATCTCTCAAAAGCCTCAAGCTGCCTACATTTTCACTACACTTATTTTCAATTGATTATTTGCTATCCATTTATGTTTCTAGGTGTGAAAATTTGTGTTTAATATCTTTCTTGATTGTTTAAGAGTTTATTTGATTTATATTTTATTAGAAAGGCTATTTCATCATATTAAAGTTAGAACTCATTCATCTATCAAAACTGTCTTTGTTGAGACTGTTCTAACTTGAATCTCGATTCTAGGTGATAAAACATGTTTCTAAAATCGTATTATTAGAGTTTTTAGATTGCTTAAGGTCTTTAGATTGTGTTTGAACCTTGTTTCGAATTTTTGAGACCTGTTTAAGCTATCATTGAGCTAGAACTTTCATATACTTCAAGATAGCTCCAGTTTTCACTTATTT
>JAOXYD010235200.1:0-17617 GCA_028565735.1 Pinacopodium congolense | reverse complement strand
ATATTGCATTTGTTGCATTTGAGCCCTTATCTTGTGTTGATTTTGATCAAAGGTGTCATAAGCTATATAAGCTTGATTTAAAGCTTAAGGGAGCTTGAAATAAGGACTGTCCTTGTAGGAAAATAATTATAAACTTTGGTTATATTGGTAAGGCTCCTCTTTTCCATAAAAAGATTGTTGTAAGGATTACTCTTTACCCTCTTTGTGAAAAGCAAGATTAATAGGCTACTCTTGATCTAGAACAAGATTGGTATAGGTTCGTCTTGGCCTAGAATCATGATTGTTAGATAGGTTCCTCTTGGCCTTGAATTAAGATTTTTGTAAAGTTTCCTCTTGGTCTTTAACCAAGATTGTTAGTTAATGAATTTCCAACAAGTAGTTGGAGAGAGGATATAGTCGGTCTTTGGGGTAGGCGAAACTCTATAAATCTTAGTGTTCTTTCTCTTCCTTAACTCTTTTATATTTGTACATTTGTGTTTGCTTTATTATTACTTAAATTTGATTGATATTGGCATAGGAATTGACATTCCATATAGGTTAAATTTTGGTTAAAGATTTCTTATTATTTGAATTGGTCTAAGGTGTTTAAAGCGTTTTAATTTTGCAAGAAATTTTTAAACACCCAATTTACCCCCTCTTGGGTGCTATAGGGCTTACATACTAAGTGATGAGCATTGGGTTTTAGATATGAATGAGGGATTGAATCAAATTGAAAAAAATAAAGTGTGAAATCTTGTATCTAGGCCTAAAGATCATCCAATAATAGGTATAAAATGGGTATTTAAAAATAAATTAGATGATCAAGGTAATATTGTTAGGAATAAAGATAGGTTAGTTGCAAAAGGGTATAATCAAGAAGAAGGAATAGATTACGTACATACTTTTGTCCCTATAGCCATATTAGAAGCAATTAGACTTTTACTTGCATTTACATCTTATATGGGGTTTAAATTGTATCAAATAGATGTTAAAAGTGCCTTCTTGAATGGTTTTATTTTAGAAGAGGTTTATGTTGAACAACCCCCTAGTTTTGAAAAATATGATGCACCTAATCATGTTTTTAAATTATCCAAAGGCTTATTGGTTTAAAATAAGTATATAGAGTATGGTATGATAGGTTCAGCGCATTTCTATTTGAAAATGGGTCTGTTAAAGGAAAATTCGATACCACTTTATTTATTAAGAAATAAATAGATTAATTGTTCATTGTTTAAATTTATGTAGATGACATCATTTTTTGTGCTACTAATGAGTCTTTTTCCAAAGAGTTTGCTAAATGCATGAGTAAGAGGTTCAATATGAACGTGATAGGAGAATTGAATTTCTTTCTTATACTTTAAATCAAACAAGTAAAGGACATTATCTTTATTATTCAAGTCAAGTATACAAAGGAGATACTCAAAAGATTTGGCATAAATTAAACAAAGCCATTGGGGACTCTGATGAGTACATCCACAAAGTTGAGCAAAGATGAAGATGGTAAGAAAGTAGACATTAAGCAATATTGAGGTTTGATTGGTAGTTTACTTTATTTAACTGTAAGTCTATATGATACCATGTTTATGTGTATTAATGTGCCAGATTTTAATCATCCCCTAAGAAATCTCATCTATTAGCTGCTAAACACATTCTTAAATACTTGTGTGGAACATTGAATTTAGATCTTTAGTATCCTAGGAATATATTTTTGGAATTGGTTAGTTATTCTAATACTGATTATGTGGGTAGTTTACTAGATAGAAAGAGTACATCTGGTGTATGTCAATTCTTAGATTATGTATTAGTATCATGGTTTCAATAGAAAATAAAATTCTATTGCATTGTCTCCGGTGGAAGCAGAATATGTAGCTACTGATACTTGTTGCATTCAAGTTTTGTGGTTTAAACAACAACTTTAGGATTATGGTTTAGAACTTAGTAAATTTTCCATTAGATATGATAATACTAGTGCAGATTGCTTAACTAAGGATCCTATTCAACATTCTAGGATAAAGCATATAGAGATTATGTATCACTTCATTAGAAATCATATTTAAAACAACAATATAGAATTTGAATTTGTTAATACTATGCATTAATTAGCTAATATTTTTACTAAACCTATGTATGAGAATAGATTTTAACTCTTTAGAAGAGAGTTATGGATGATAGAAGGAAACTCATTATGACTTGTTTCATCTTATAATTGTTTATACTGTTTAAGTTGTCTCTTTAATATTCTTGAATGAAGTAAAAGAGATTATTTTATAGTTTTTATATGAAATGTTACGTGTTTACTATGTTTGTGGTTTTATAAAAAGGTTTTCAATTGATTAATCCAGTATGGGCCAACCCATGTTAGGTTGACTAGGTCAACCTACCTGTGGTTGACCGATAATGTATAAGTCAACCCATTTTTAAACCTCTGCTCTTCTCTATGTTTTATTTCTCCTTTCTCTTTCTATCAAAACTCCATCACCAGCTCCCCGAGCCCTCACCCTTCTTTATTCCTTGAGTTTTGGGTCTTAGAACTAAAATTAGTGACTCTCTAAATCATTCTCTGTCTCTTTCCACCATCATTACCCTTGAAAAGCATCCTTCTTGCGTGAACCCAATCTCGTTGCCATCTCTGGTTTTTGCTAAACCCATCCTCTCTGATAAGTCTCAAACAATCAGGAAGATAGAAGCTTATTTCTGGTAACCATCTGAGCCAAAGCCCCCCTTAATCTTCACTTAATACTTTCATCTTTCGCATTTTAAGTAAAACATCAAAATTTCTTTCTCCTTACTTTCATTCAAATTAGCATTTATCTTAGCTTTTAATCTTCTTTCTAAAGCATGAAAGGTGTTTAAAGTCATTCAATTGCATTTAGAAGGATTCAATTTCAAATGCATGCATAGTTAGGGCTTCATAATTGGGTTTTTTGAATTTCTCATTTTAATTTTCGTAACTAATTCAAATTAAAAGAGTTTTCATGCAATTAGGAGTATATTTGATGGATTGGAACATTCAATTACATATATATGAATCAAAATTATTTCCCCCCAATTTTAGGCTTAGTTATTTAGGAATTTTATAATTTATATTTAAATTAATGGAAGTTTTATGAAATTGATAATATAGGAATTCGATTAGATGTTTGATTAAAGTGTACATTCATTATATTGCTTCTATATTAGTAAAATTGTCACTTTCCTCAATTTAGGTCTTACGAAACTGGATTTCCCTCAATTCAAGAGAAACTATTAATCACTCTAATTAAACTTTCACGTGTTTCTAAAAGATTACAAATTTTCTTCTAAATATTAGTTAAAATTGAGTCCTCAATGCTTGTAATTTGTCAAGATTCATAATGTATATTCATGTAGGACCATTTCAGAGTTTAGAATAAAATTTAGCATTTGATCTTCGATCTTCTTTCCTATCCTCTTATGCAGGTTATGTTAGAGACTAAAAACAAAGTGATAGCTACGCGCATACTCTAATCCTAGAGCCTTTTCTAGGTGTCGTATGTTTATCTTAACTCTTAAAGTTTTCCCCTTTAGTATTTGTCAAGCCTTTTTTTAATTTAAATTTTATCATGGTTAGAACTCGAAGTGGCAATGCCTCTCAAAGTAGGAAATCTCGTGACACTCAAAGAGATGAATGTTTTGATATTGATTCTCCACCATTTCAAGATTATGCATCTAAAAAGTTTTATGAGAATCGTTTAATTGCACCTTGATGTTTAGATTATTATAAGGAATTTGGCCTTGTATAGTTTTTTTTTTTTAATCAAGGGTAGGATTCTCTTCTTATTTGTCCTTCTAAAATAAGTCCCACTAGTGTTAGACTTTTCTTTTGTAACCTTAGAGAGCTTCAAGAAATGATGAGGGTCTTATTGTCTCTAGAGTTCAAAATGTTCCTATTCATCTTACTTGGGACTCTATAAATGGCATCTTGGGCATTGAAATCCCATAAGAGTTCTCTCACTACAACTATTTATCTAGAGTCAAGACCATTTTTGAACTAGATAGTGAGGAAGGTATTACCCATAAACTAAAATATGTAAGGGATTTAAGTGCAATCCCTAAGTTTTATCACTTATTCATTAAATACAACTTTCTTTCTTCCAGTGACCACTTGAATGTTTTAGGTTTCAATGATCATTTTTTTCTTTCCATTATGATGATAGGAGGGAGAAATCATCTAGAAGATTTTGTTTTATACAACATGATTCATTTTGATTGCTCAAAAAAAAAAAAAGAGACAAAACATTCTTTACCTCTCTTATCATAGGTCACATCTTCCAACACTTCCTTGCTCCTCCTATAGAAGATGATTTTGAGTGTCATTCCTTTTTTATAACTATAATCTAAAGTGCATGGGCTATCAACCTATTAATGAACATATGACTGGACTTCATCAGCAACAGCAGCACCTTGTTTCTCCTATTCCTCTTGATCATGAGCTTGCTCTAAGTCATAGCGTTTCCTTACATATTGATGATGAGGGTACATCTACTAGACCTGCCCTAACTCCATCTGATGTTCAGTCTAAGATTGCCTCACTACATCGAGATATTGATTCTATAAGACATTAGATTAAGGAGAACACCATTTTACTTCGTGAGATTCTCTCTTAACTTCCATCTCCATCTCTATCAGATCATACCTAGATTTTTTTATTTTTTTTTGCAATCTTCAAACTTTCTTATTTTGCTTATTGCTGTACTTTAATACTCTTGATGTATGACACTATGTCTTTCTTTATGACATTAACTCCTTATGAATGTTTATGTTATTTATGCTCTTTGTGATGGTTTTATGTTTCTATGATTAACCTCTTGAGGATTTTCATATGTTTGTATCATCTCTCCTTTTTACTCTATTTCATGTTTATGATTTTACTTATGTTTCTTAATAAGGGATTAGTAAACCTTTTCTTTACTATATGAATAATTTACATGTGCTTTTTGATGCTTACAAAAAAGGGGGAGAAGGAGTTGTGTGATATTATGTTTCATTTAGGGGGAGTGGCAATTTCTTTTCTTTTTCTTTTTTTTTTTCAAAATTCCTCAAACTTTGAGAATATTGCATAAATTTAGGGTAATTTAGGATTGAAATTGGAAATTATTTAGAATTTTGATCTTTTTAGTGATTTCGATATATATAAAGGGATTTTATCATAATTAATTTTACGAGTATAATTACCATACAGTATTTTATATATGATTTTTATGTTATATTTTTATAATACCATGATTTTGCGATCATAAAAAGAGGAGAGATTGTTGAACCAAGAGAGATTCCACCTTGTTTTTAAGATGACAAAATAATTTCTAATGATTTTTATGTTTAAATGTGATGAAGGATAGGTGTAAAGGAAAAATATGAGGGGATTCACTTAAGGAGTCTTATAGCTTAATTAGAGTTTGTGAAGAACATATATAAAGACTTAATTCATTGAAGAGGCGAATTAGTATTGATATGGGTTTATTTATGTTATTTTTATTATAAGTTTCGCTTAGTTCGTTTTGATTATTTAAGAGGTTCTTTCATACATATGCGCATGCATGACTTAGAAAAATGCATATAGGTTGCATGCTCAAGAGGTATTATGTGTCGATTGATGTCTGTGTGAACAAACCTCTCGATATATAGATGAAAGTGTGTTAGATGAAATTGATTAACTTTTATGAATTGGAAAATGGATTAAGGTATATATATATATATATATATATGGAAGTGTTAGTGTAAGGAAATATGGTAACATGGATAAATTGAGTTGTGTTAAGTTTGTATAAATTGTGTAAAATGTGTTTAGTATGGATTAGTGTATGTTGGAATATGTTTAATTAGGATTAAAATTGATTTGGATTGTATTATGATTGTTTGGGGTCAAAATTAGGGCCAATAATCAAGTCTGTCCAGACTCAAAGAAAGTAAGGTCAATCCAACTAGCCTATAGTGATAGGTCAATCGAACTCTGATCAACCTACCTATGGCCTTCAGTCAGCCAAATGATTGGAAAATGAAGCGTGAGTTAAGGAACAGTCATATTTTACACTAGTAAAAACATTTAATAGATTATAACGTTATGTATCCATTGAGCAATGGAGAGTGACCAATTTTATGTATAAATAGGTCATGATAATTTCCATTTATCATCCAAGAAGTATTCCAAACATCTTTGCAAGTGTTCTTGAGTTTTAAATCTAGGTTTTGTGAGTTTTGTGTGATGTGTTCTTGTGTAACGCATCTTAAGAGTTTTATTTTTGCATTCATCTTAGTGAGCCTCTTTTATATACCAAAGTAAGTTTAAGTAAAATATTATTAAGAGTTGTTTTGTGAGCAAGTGAGGTTATTTTTTAGTTTAAGGAAAAAGAAAAGAGAGAAGGTTATCCTTGAACAACAAAAAGAAAATTGTATTCTTTAACATTGTATTTTTTATTACAATGGTGCAAAAATTTCAACAAATGGTATTGGAGACTAGACATAGATGTAAAAGGACCGCTCCGAAGTAAGATAAATTGTATTGTATCTCTCTTCTCTTACTCTTTACTTTTACGCATTTATTTTAATTTGTGTAATTTACTTTGGCTGTTTAAATTGGTGAATTAGTTGTAAGTGTTTAACTACCGCATCTTATAAAATTAGTAAACATAAACTATATAAATTAGAATAAAATTTTAATACCTAATTCACCCTCCCCTCTTTTAGGTTCTATATATGACTAACATTTACAATCTACCTCCTAAAAAATCTAGTCGGCCAAGAGTGAGCTGCCACCTTAGTGAGGGTAACTAGAATGTATCCTTTCATGCAATACATGTTAAGGAATAAATGAAGTATTTCAACATATCATCATTATGCAACATTTAATACAATATATTCCTAATGAATAAATATAATGTTATGAACATGTATCTTTTATTATGTAACCATTCAACCATTATAAAATCAAATAGATTGTGTGCATTGAATATGTCACAGTTTTATGAGAAATAATCTTAATACTTAGTTAAATTAAAAATTATTCTTATTAAGACTCCATTTAATGTAGTATAATTATGTTCAATGGTCTATTAATTTAACTTATAATCTCATCATCACAATTATTGTGTGAATATGAAAAATATAATATATATCGGTATAAGGTACCACTTACTCACTATATTTTAGTACCCTAATATCACTTTGGTACCTAAATATGGCATAAGATATCCTTAGGATTCAAGACATCCCAGTACCACTCTGACACTTATTTATAAGCACAAAACATTCCTTAGACTCGTGATGCCTTATTACCTGCTTCACAGATAGGTACCTAATCCCATCACACTCATACAAGAATCATCATTATATCTTATTCTAAGTAAGTTGTTAATTCATTACCTCTTTTTGTTCTTTCAATATATTGCATTCCTATTTGAATATTCCAAATCAAAATTATCATGCCACATCATGATAGCCATAATCATATATTCTTATAATTTCAATATTCATGTCATATTCATAATTGGTACCATATATTTCATACTCATAAAATCATACTTCACATAATATACTATATCATCACATATCCAATGTACAAATAAATCATCACAAGATTTATGATATACTAACATTTAATTTATTCACACATATGACTATATTTATTATTAAAAAACATATTAAATAAATTTCATATAATTCTCCTAATTAATCTCTAGTTATTATCTACTCACAAAGTCACACTTTGTATCATATATCATATCCTCACGTATTAATTGCACAGTTAATTATTCTTAGAGTCTATAATATATTCACATATTAATTAGTCACATACACAATATTCTCAATATCATAAAATACATATTTCATAGATCTTATATGATGATATCCTTCAATTAATACAAGCAATTTATCATATTACAATTTAACATATGATCTCCATTAATTAGTGCTTTCATAAATTTTACATTTAAAGGTATACATAAAAACCACACCATAGAAGTATAATTTAATTAATCATTTATGCACACAATTCATAGTAGTAATGTAACATATAAAATCACATAATAAGGGTACAAACATCATAATAACCTCCTACATGATCTCTGTAATCAATTAATTCCCAATCTCAAGTCCAAACAAATAATTACCCCCTCTATTGTTAGGACATAAATATCACAAAACTATTATAAAACTCAATTTAATGAAATGAACTAAGTAATTAATCCCTATTTATTTATTTATTCCTAATATTCCTTTTTTCCAATCCATCTCCAACTCTATTTTTTAATTAGGAACGCTTTGTAGATAATAAAACTTCTTATACTCGATTTCTCTTGGCCACCTCCATCTTCTCTAGTTACTAAAAAAAGATATTACATATACCTTCCTATACCAATAACTAACATTCAGAACTACAAGTCTCCAAAACTGAATGGAATAAGAAGAGAGATAAGAATATAATTACTGATGAATCAACTTGTGGTGAACTCAAGGATCTTAACCGCCATTCAATTCTGCTAATGGTTACTCTGGCAACTCCCTTTAAACAATGAATATGATGTCACTAATGTGTGCATGCCTATCTAAGTTTTAAAAGATAAAGAACCAAGAACACTCTAAACAATATCACAACCCACGAAAAGGCAAGTGTACTTATCGGATGTAATATAGCTAGAATAAGTCTAGATATCGAACCATAAGGATTGTTATTGCTAATGAATCCCTATCCAAATCTAGTACCTCGTCAAAATTGAAAGGTTGAGTGATTAATTTAATGATTAAAAGAAACAAAAATTAAAGTAAAATGCCTGAACAAACTTGTAAAAACAAACAATTAATGATGAAGGTAAGATTCAAGTAATTAATCCCTCTAAGATATGTTCATATTTTTCATTTATCTTGCTTTAACTTGAATTCCATATTTGTTAGACTATAGGTTTCCTAATGTATATTACACTCTTACTCAAGCAATGTAATTCTATTAAAATTCTCTATATATCATTCTATTAAGAATGTATTAATTTGTTTTGTAGAAGCTTTTTGTTTTTTGGCTAAATTCATATCTAACCTGGACATCTTATGTAGGACTATCTCTAGCTCTCCATATAAGATGTTTCATTTATGGGATGATCTAATTCAAAATCAACGTTTATGCTTGTATAACAATTTAATCCAAAGTAATTAACATCCATGAACAAATATAATTAAAAATCCTAGAACTTATGAGTTAAAATAAGAATTAACAAAAATACTACATTATAGAGTTCATAAAAATCCAAATCCTATAAAAGTTTAGCTACTAAACATAGTTTTAGTTAAAAAAACAAAAAAAGAAAAAAAGAATAAGAAAGCTTATGATAAATCTTCTTGAATCCTTGATATCTTGATGTCGAATGGTGAAATCCTCCATTGATTCTTGAGTTCTTGCCTTTGGATGCTTCATCTCCTTCAATCTTATTAAAACCCTTTAAAAATGACCTAGGACTTGATATATCACCTTTTACTGTTGAATAAATGTCTTTTTAGTAATAAAAATACCAAAAAACCTAAAATTAGGTTACATATAGATGTAAAGGGCATCTTGATCATGAGCAGCATCCCGTGATTCACACTAGCCTAAAATCATAAGCATTGTCACAAGCGTGATGATGCTTGTGATGATGACAACTTTTTTCACCATTTGGTATTTTCATAATATTTTCTTCATTCTCCATTTCGCGATATGGAACGTATTGACGTGTTGTTCTTATAAATTTCATGATAGTTAGAGCTCTAAAAGTGCATCTAATGTTTCCCCTAAGTTAGTTATACCAAATCAAATGCTTAACTGAGCTTGTCGTGTTCTTTTCTTTATGCACTCCTCATGGCTTGTCAAATAACCTTGGAATTTGGTGTGGAACTTCATACCATGGTGCTTTAAGTCTCCAAAGTGATTCCACACCTATTTTAGTTCCAAAAGTGTGTTAAAATATCCAAAAAAGTCCTACAAAATAAATTCAAACATAAAAATAGCTAAGTAACATCATATTTAAAGGTTTTAACCCATTATACACATAATTCACATGGATTTATCCTTAAAACCAATTCAAACAAGTATTAAATTATGCTTAAAGTATGTATAATTTAAGAGCTATTAGTTACAATGAGATCTACTAGTGAAGAGACAAAAAAAATCAAAGATATATCATCAATTATATCTATTGACTAATAGGAAGGAAAAAAGAGACAATAAGAGAAAAATCGATAATGTCATTAGCGTTAAATAAAAAAATGGCAATAAAAGAAAAAAACGCATCTCGTTGCCATAAAATACAATGAAATAAAGTCTAACTATGGCATAAAAGAGTCATGTAAAAATGGAGATGTTGTTAATAACTGCTAATGTCATATAAAAATATCACCAAAGAAGCCATCGATGATTACTATAGGTTGATGGATATACTATTTATCAACCACAAATGACAACTAAGTACACCTATCTTGAGTAGAAGAGAGAAAACCGGATAATAGTGAAGGGTTCCCATGAAGAAACAATAAAAAGAGCCCTAACAAAACAAATAAAGAATAAATAAAGAACTATCCAAATTTTATAGAAGAAGAGAGGAGTGATTTTTATTCTCTTGAACTCTCTAGCATTTTCTTTTCAATTTCATTTTCATCATCATTTTTTTTATTGAAGGGCAAGGATGTCTCTAACTAAAATAAATGGTAAACCTCCAGCACAAATAACTAGATGTTTTAAATGTGAAGCATCTAGAACTAGTATAGGAGCCATGTTAAAGTAAGATTCTGAACCAACTACATATTTTAGTGAGAAGCTTAGTAAGGCTATATTAAATTATTTTACTTATAAAAAATGGTTATATGCATTAGTTAAAACTTTACAAACTTAGCGGCATTATTTATGGTTGAAGGTTCATTATTTATTATGATCATTAGAGTTTAAAGTTTTTAAAATCTCAATGTGAACTTAATAAGAGATATGCTAAGTGGTTGGAGTCTATAAAGAAATTTCTATATGTGATTAAGTATAAACTTGGAAAGGAAAGTGTAGTGGTTGATGAATTATCTAGAAGACATGCATCAATTATGTATTTATAATCTAAATTAATTTGCTATGAATTTATTAAGGAATTGTATGATAATGATTTTGATATTGGTCAAGTATGAAATACATATTCTAAGTGTACATATAGAGAGTACTATAGGCATAAAGGATATTTATTAAAGAAAGATCAATTACATGTACCAATATGTTCATTATATGAGCTATTAGTTAAAGAGACACATAAGAGAGGATTAATGGAACACTTTTCTATGCAAAAAACATTACACATATTACATGAACATATTTATTAGCCTCGTATGAAACGTCATGTACAATCTATCTATGATAAATGCATGGCAAGCAAAGTTGATAGATGTGACACATGACTTATATACACCTATACCTATACCTAGTTAACCTTGGAATGATTTTGGAATGATACTTTAACAAATTTCATGTTAGGTTTACCTATGTAACAAGGGGTAAGGATAGTATTTTTGTTATTATTGAAAGGTTTAGTAAGATGATACATTTTATTACTTGTTTGAAAACAAGTGATGCAATAAATATTACTGATTTTTTCCTTGAGGAAATTGTTCGTTTTCATGGTTTACCTAGGACAATAGTCAATTATGGCGACGTTAAGTTCTTAAATCATTTTTTTGCATACTTTCTAGAGTAGGTTAAGAATAAAACTACTATTATCTACTATTTCACATTTTCAAATAGATGGACAGAATGTAAAACTACTATTATTTATTATTGCACATCTTCAAATAGAGGGACACAATGAAGTAGTTAATAGAACACATGAAACTCTATTACGTGCTACTATTCAAAAAAACATGAAGCATTGGGTGAAGATTTTACCATGTGTGGAGTTTTCATATGATATTCATTATATTACTGGTTATTCTTCATTTGAAGTTATGTATGGCTTTAACCCATTAATTTTTGTGGATATTTTACCTTTGCTACTAATGAACAAGCTAATTTGGATGGAAAGCAAAAAGTAGATGTTATTAAGGATTTCATGCAAAGGCTTGAGTTAGCATAAAGAGAAGGAATGAACAATATGTAAGGCAAGTGAATAAAGAATACGTGAAGGTCACTTTTAAGCCTAATGATTAGGTGTGGGTTTATATGCGAAAGTAGAGGTTCCCTTTATAATAAAAATCTAAATTGTAACCTTAAGGAGATAGACCATTTCAAATGTTTAAGCTAAACAATGACAACGTATACAAACTAGATTTGATAAGTGAATATGGTAATGTGACCGCTGCTATCAATGTTGTTAGTTTTTCATTCTATGATATAGGAGATTTGAGGACAAATCTTTTTGAAGAAGGGGAGAATGATAGGAATCAAGTCAAGTGTACACCTATGTCCACCTATCATTACCAACTGCTAGGGGACATCGGAGGACTAATGAAGAGAACCATGGCCAAAGGTATGAAAGAATCTCTTCAAAGATTAGTTATAGAGTTGCAAGAAAACGATTCCATTTATAAAAATCTAAAAGATACACCTAGATTAATCACCTATTTATATGTTCTAGATGAGGAGCAACCTTTTAAGAGTTAACATGGCCTAATAGAAGCCAAGTTTGATGGATCAAGTGAAAGGAACATTATTTTGAGCAAGTGATAATAGCTAAATAACCCTATAAACTAGCATCATTATGGCTTATGAGGTTCCACCGTTATGGATTAAGGCATCATCGTAGACAATGAGAAGAGAAACATAATGGCACCATTGCGTGTCTAAAAACCACTATTATAGACTCAAATAAGGATAGAGGAATAACAGTTCACCATAACAGTGCTATTACAAATTTTTCCCTAGGTAATGATTTAGCATTATTAAGAGTATATAAATATATTTAACTATCACTTTGTGAAACTTTTGATAATTTGAATTGAAATTGAGAGATTTTCTTCTTATAGGAGAATTTTCTTACCTTTTTTCTTTATTAAGAACTTCATTACAATCTTATCAAGGTGACCTGTGGTGATTAATATTATAACTATAGTCCTAATTGACTGGTTTTGGTTAAGGTCGAGTACTTCTACCTGATCTAAAGATGATCATACGAATTTTATTTCAGGTAGATTAAGGTTTTAGACTATCTATGGTTTTATAGGGTGTTTTGGTGGCTAACAGGGCAACTCGGTTATTCATAGTTGATGATCAAAGTTGCATTAGGTATGCACAAATTAGAGAGATATTTATGAGTTGGATTTGGCAAATTGGTTGGTATTTATGGTTTTGTTATTGGATTGGATACGATGTAAGATTAAATACTAGATTTAATTTTGTTGTTGTTAAAGTTAAATTAGTATAAGGATTAGTGATAGAGTTACAATTGGATTTGGAGAAAATGGTGTAGATATGAAAAAAAGAGATAATGAGATAAAGTATAAAGTATAAAGTTGTACCTAAAGAAGGTAATGGGACATGGTTTATGATATGAAACCAACTTGAAATGTCATTCAAAACTAATCCTGATTATGACAGGATAATTTAGAACACTAGTTTTTGAAGGATGTGTTTTTCTAGTTGATTTTTTAATATTTGCGGCTTATTTTCTTCCTCATCTTGTAGCCACTCATTCCCTCTATATAGAAAGCCTCTCTAGACATTTTAGGCATCAAATTTAGGACCAAAAACATGTTTGTTTGTTAGTTTTTCATATCAAAGTTAGTTTTAATTTGTTTTTCATTTCAATCTTTTGTAATTTAAGTTTTCATGTTTATTTGAAGTTTCCAGCAGCTCTAATCACGTGATTCAAAGTTAAATAACCATCTGTGAATGTGATTTAGTTCATTCTTAACTCTTAATTTCATGTATTATTATTGTTATTTTGAATTAATCAAATTTATGTTGCTGAAGTTAATTCTTTCATGTTCTTTGATTAATATGTGTGTTTAGTGATATTTTTAGTTAAGTTGAGATTGGTTAATGTGTTAATTGATGCCTTATGAATGATTTGTGAGCTAAGCTTTATTTATTTGAATGCTTAATGCTTATCTTAAACTGATCACTTAAGATAAAGTCATTAAATAATCTAGGATTCGAGAAATATACCTAAATTATTGGACAGATTAGTAAATAATGTAGTTTAAATCAATGCATAACCAAACTCTGATTAATCATAAGGATGCTAGTCTTAAAATAGGAAATTTTAGGACTAGACTTCTTAATCTTTAAGCATATTACCTAAGTCTGATGCATGACCAAACTTTAGGATAGGATTAATAGAAATAAGGTAGTGACTTAACCAAAACACTGTCTTGATTTAGTGAAGATACCCTAGATTATGCATCACTAATCTTTAAATCAATTAAATCATCAATCACCTAAACCTTAACTGAATAATTTGAATTAGGAAAAGCAACTTTGAACTCTTTTGTAACAGATTGGAAGTTTTTTATTATTTTTCTTGTAGTATTTATTTTCATAAATCATAAAGTTAATTGTTTTGTAGATAGTTGTAATCTGATTAACCTAGTAATTACATCATATTAACTTTCTCATGGGATCGATATTCAGTTCTTGAATAAACTCCACTATATTACATGTTGCAACTGATCCATTTACTAAAAAGTTGGTCTTTAATAAATTATAATTTTATACGTGAAAAGATTGATCAATTTGAGCCAATTTTGTATATGACCAACTATAAATAGTGCTTAACTACGAATATTCAGTTAAAATTAGGTTCTAGGAAATGGTAACTAAGATGAGATGTAATAGTCTAAGATAAATACAATAAGACATCCTAAACTTCAATTTCTTTTAGCTATATGGCCTGAGAAGACGGTACATAGCATAGCCAAATGTTTTTAGGTCATGGTAATTTTTATTTTGACCATATACTTTAAAGAACGGTGATTTATTGTCTATGATCAAAGCTAGCATTCTATTTATAAGTGAAACAAAAGTATCAAAGACATAAGGTCAAAATTTAAAAGGAATTGACTTATGTGCCAAGACAGTAAGGTTAGTGTTTACAACATGTCTAATTTTCCTCTTTATAATTCCATTCTATTCATGTGTATATATACAAGCACTTTTATGAATAATAACAATTTAAATTAAGAATTTATATAATTTTTGAAAGGATTAAATCTAGGCATTAAATTGCTTTGCTACCATGGATTTGAAATTAACAAATGAATTATTTATAAACTTCAGTTTTATTTTTGAAAAATATAATCCATGTTAATCTTATAAAATCATCAATGAACAAAATAAAATAGTTGAAACAAATATTAGAAATAATAGGAGAGGGTCTCCAAACATCATAATAGATAATTTTGAAAAGACTAGTGGTATAATGATTGGTTGTTACTAATGGAATTTAAACTAATTTTCCCATTAAGCAAGATTAAGATGAAGAGGAAAATTTTTATTAGACAAAGACATTATTTTCTTGAAGGATTTTAGATTTGTTCGGGTTTTGGGATGGTTAAGTCTTAAATGTCAAACTTCAAAAGGTACAGCTTCTACAATAATTGTTTGTGGAGGACTTGAAATTGGAAATTTATATAACCTATGGTTATTAACACCTCTTAGGAGTTCCGACTTTATTTAATGATTTTTGATAAGAAAGAAAGATGGAAAAAATTCAAGATAGCAATTATTGTCAGTACAAAAGTTTTTGATTGAAATCAATGATTAAGAGATTTTTAGCACATCCAAAGTATTAGATAAAATAAAATTATGAGAAGGAAAGGAAAGATAGGAAGTGTCATGATTATAAATATTGAAGTCTTTACTATTACCAATAATTATTCGATCATTACCACCATATAATTAAGGAAAATGGAGTGCTCCTAAGTTAAAAGTAATGTGGATAGTAGTACCTTGTCAACAATCCATGATTGAATCGAAGGACTAATAGGTATTGATGATTGATATTGACTTGAAGAAGATGAAAGACAATGCTTTTGATATTTCAAATTTGCTTGTGGAGAATTGAACCTAAAATTTAGAGAAGATTGTTAATTAAATTTTTGATAGTGTTTGTGACAAATATTTGATGTATGATTACTCAAGGTACAAATTTTACATGTTACACCTTAACTATGTCATCCGCCTCTTCTTAGCCATTAATATTGGCTATTATTTTTTTGTGAAAAGGGGAATTAGTTTAAGAAGACTGTTGGTGCTCTTCCTAAAGTAAATTTTTATCAAATTCTTAACTTAAGACCAACTTTAGACAAGTATATCTATCGTAAGTAATACAGTAGATCTAATTTGAGTCCAGTGATTGTCTTATAAGGATCTCTTATAACTATTAAATCAATAGACATATAATTATTTAAAAATATAATTAAAGTAATTAACTAAAATAAAATACTAAATTTACTAAGCCATTGAATTTATACAAAAAATCATAAGATGTAATTAAAAGATTTACCAGTATCTAATGTATAGTTAAGGGTTTAGATTTTAATGGATCAATTGAGTTAGAAACTATTATATGGTTAGATCTAAGATATCTTCTCAAATTTAAGACATAGCTATGGTTAAGAAAATGTCTTATCTCTATTAATGTTATTCCATTATCTGGTCATTTAATAAACTTAGATAATAAGTTTAAAGTTCAAGAAATTCAATCTTAAAAATCCTCTTCCAGAAATAAGACTCTCACAATTAACTAATGTTTGGTCTTTCACTAATTTGAATACTGATTTTTCTATTAGCTAGGGTAGATTTTTGAATCCTTAATTATCTATAAATCTATTCTAGATGGTCGATCTGTTATAAATGATTAAGAACTTAAATAAAGAAATATTAACACACTATTCAACAATTAAAGCTCAATCAATCTATCTACTATCATATCCTTAGCTATTAGATAAATTAGCCACCCATATTAATCAATAAGCATAAAAATTGAATCATGAAACACATATTTGTTAATAAAAAAAATAAGAGTTAAGATACAAACAAAATTAAGAGTAAAAAACACACCTAAAATGGGCTATCCCAACTATAATCTCTACTCTAGTCCATTGATTTACTCTTTAGAACCTTGAAAATCACTTTTAAGTATCTATTACACAAATCAAAAGAAAACCTAAAATATATTGTTAAGGGCAAATTCATAGTATTTGTGGATGTTATTTAATGTCAATTTACCCATATTTTAGTATTTAAATGTTTAGTTTATGTTTAGAAATGATTTAATTGTAGTTTGATGTGAAGAATTGAAGATTAGGTGGAAAGGATGCAAGAAGATTATGAAAACAGATCTATAACGGCATCCTGTACAGTCCATCGTTGAAGGACTATAGACCACATTTGAAGAAATCAGATTTTGCATGTTAACGACTAGCTATTCATCCTATAATGACGCCATTATAAATCGGTGGAGGGTGCCGTTGAAGGACGGTAGACACGTTTTTCAGCAGATTCTTTAATATTTGCGGCCTATCTTCTTCCTCCACTTGTAGCTACTTCACTCCTATATAAAGAGGGCTTCTCCAGACTTTTTAGGCATCTAGTTTCAGTTGTAAACACCTTAGTTTTAGTTAGTTTTCAGATTAAAGTAGTTTTCAAGTTGTTTTTAGTTTGAATATTTTGTAATTAAGTTTACAAGTT